>PVJX010041716.1:0-14536 GCA_004027295.1 Dolichotis patagonum
GCGTCCACCTTGCTCATGTGGGCCTCTGCAGGGCAGCGTTCTCTCTCCTCCCCACTGACTAACGTGCCCGGTCATGTGTCACCCCTGGGGCTTCTGGTACGCTCCTCTATCGTGGCTGCTTACATTTTTGTGATGTATTTTTTTTTAACCTTTCAGATTGGGAAAAGAAAAAAATGAATTAACAGCCGGGGCTGCGACCCAGAGCGTGACCATCTGGCCCTTTGGGGTCGGACCGGGAAGTTCTGGAAGGAAACAGAACGAGGGTGAAGCAACGTGTGAAATCTGTCTGTCTGCGCGGCCATCCATCCATCCACCCGATGTCTCCTGACAGCCGCACTGCCCTGGCCCCTCTCTGTTCTCTACCAGTGGACGCCCGAATGTCCTGGGGCCTCGCATATCAGAGAGGACCCCTGCCGACCCACAGGGGCTTTCTTGTGGCCTTAACGTTCAAACTCCTGTGGTGGCTGCAGTGCCCTCTACAGGGCTTCCACTGAAATGTCCCTCCTCGGAGCCCTCCCGGGAGGAGCCCACCTGCGGCGGCCTGGTCCCTGCCCCGGGCCGGGTCCCTGGGCCCCCACGCCAGCCCAGCTCCCCCTGCGCCCCCGTTTGCCGCTGCAGCCCGGGTTCTGAGCCCGGGGAAGGGGGGATGGGCTCGGTCTTCCCTCCCCGCACGCCTCGGCTCTGAGCGCTTACGAAGGACGCGCAGTACCGTGGCTTGGAATTAAAGAGAATCCAATAAAGTTAATAAAAAACGAAAAGAAAGAAATTAAAGTTTTCATTTCCTGGGAACGAACAAGAAGCAGAAGGCTTGGGGAGAGAGGCTGGCGGGTGGGGAGCGCAGCGGGGTCGCTGGGGGCCCGGAGCGCTGGAGGGGGCGGGGGAGGGCGGTGGGGAGACCAGAGCCCCCGGAATTGTCAGAGACCGGGGGGAGGGGCAGAGGCGGATCGAAGGAGACGGGTGAGGGAGGAGGGAGCCGCGGAAGCTGTGTTTGTGCTGTCAGCTCCACGTGCGTTTATTTGGGGTGCAGCTGCCCCCACCCAGCCGCCGCTCCCTAGCATCGTTTGGGCCCAAGCCTCGCTCCTCCATTGACTTCAGTTTTCCCAGCGATAAATCTGGAGTCGACACAGGAGTCCCCAAGGTTCCCCCATCTGGGATGCTCGCCTCAGGGGGCGCTGACTCCTGGGACGCGTGGAAACTCGAAGTGAGCCGGGGTCCTGTGGCCCCGGGTTCCCCGCTCGCATCAAGGGCTCGGAACGGGCAGCTCCGCTTCTGGCCGCCAGAGGGCGCTGCTGCACCGCAGTCCCCGCTCCGCGCGCTGGAGTAGAGGTGCGGGCGCCCCGGGTCCGCTCGGAACAGAGCCCCCTCCCGGGACCCAGAAGCGGGAACATGGGAAGGGCCGACGGGGCGGCCAGTGCTCTGGTCCTGCCTGCGGGCAGGCCTGTCCCCACCCTGGGACGCCTGTCCTGAGGCGGTTCCTCTTCCCCCAGCTCACCCCAGGCCCACAGTGGAAAATCCTGCCACGCGATGCTGAAGCTCCCGGGAGGCCAGGAGGTGCCGTGCGATTTGGGGAGGCCAGTGTGGCCCTGGCTCTGGCTGTGACCAGGAGCAGAAAGAGTCCCCCTCTAGGCAGCAACTGAGAGCCCGGGGTGGGGGGAGCTCAAGCGCTGGCGACCCCCTTCCCGCGCCAGTGCGCACAAAGGCCCTGGCCGGTCTCCCCTTCCCGCCCCTCCCCGGTGTGGTCCCCGGTGTGGGGTGCTGAACACTGTGGGCCTCGGGGATCACCACATCGGGCAGCTCCTTCCCAAGAAGCCCACGGTGGCTGAGTCAGGAGCAGCACGTGCCACCAGCAGTGCTGGCGAGCCCCGGGCTGGACATCTGGTCTCGCCCAAGACTGACCTCATGTCCGGGAGACCGGAGGGCGTTCTGGGGAGGACTCTGCTCACTTCAGGTCTGAGTTTTATTTTATTTTAATATTTTATTCTGTGTAGCTTAGGCTGGCCTTGAACTCACTATGTAGCACAGGTGGGCCTCAAACTCACAGTGATCCTCCTGCCTCAGCTTCCTGAGTGCTGGGATGACAGTAGAGCACCACCATGCCCGGTGAGGGCCCATAATCTTTACCCAAAATAAACACAAAATGTAATTTAAACAAAGTCCTTGGCTCTTCCCTACAAATGGAGAACTGAGGCCACGAGCCACTCGAAGGATACAAGGGCCACCATTGTCTTTCCCAACACTCTAAATGCAGTGTGAAGAATGATTGATTGCTTTTTTTTTTTTTTTTTTTTTTTTTTTTTTGGTACAGGGAATGGAACTTAGAACTCGAACTTGCCAGGAAGGCACTGTAGAATAATTGCTTTTGTCTAGTAAAAAGAGTTCACACAGGAGGTAATGCTTGAGGTGGGCTTTGAAGCATGCATAAGAGTTCGCTAGGGGAACATGTGCAAAGGTGAGGAGGTGTGTTTGTGGAGGACAAAGGCAGGGAGGTGTCCTTGGTGAGGAACAAAGTGAAGAAGGCAGCTGCTGGTCCTGGGACGGGAACCCTGAGAGGCCGAGCTGAGTGAAGGTGTGCACTAATTGTGGGAGAGACAGCAGCCCTGGGGGATCACATCTAGGAAGGGGCTGTGAAGAGAGGTGTGAGAAAAGGTCCAGCATCATGAACCGGAATTCCAGGGTTGCTTGGTCATTAATCAGGAGTCGTATGCAAATCAGATGTTAGTGATATGCAAATGAGCAGACTCCCTTTTCCTGGCTGGTCTGGGCCCCAGGGACCCGACCAGAGCAGCGGGGGCAGCCAGCGCACAGTAGGGCTGGCAGCACAGCCCCTTGTCACCGTGGTCCCCTCCGGCTTGCAGTTAAGGCTCCAAACCCACTAGAGCCTGCTTCCAGCTGCCTCGGAGCCTGATTGGGAGGGAGGCAGGCACTGGGGGGCGGTGTGGGGCTCCCCCTGCCTCCACCGCGGAGAATGGATGTCACAGCGACAGCTGGCCCGGCCTCATTCTCTGGTCGGCCTAGTTGTTGGGGCGCCAGGGCGAGGGATCAAGGGCAGACGGAAGGCCTGGGGACTGGCGGCAGGCCTCGGGAGTTTTGCTGGCGCTCGGAGTGCAGCCCCCCATGCTAGAGACACTGCGCAGCTCTCCGGGCCCCCCGTCGGCCTGTGGGGACCCAAGAAGCCGGCATGGACTTTTGGAGCCATCACCGTGCCCGGCTCCCTTCCCAGGGCCCATGCTTGTCTATTTGGGGTTCACAGGCGCTTGGGGTGCAGCTGCCCCCAGGCCCGGGGGTTTGGTGCTTGCCTGGCTCTGGGCTCTGTGTGCCCAGTGTCTCCCTGGGGTGGGACCTCCCTGAGGGGAGGGACCGTCCCTGCCATCACTGGGGACAAAGGTGGCCTGGGACAAAATCCTGTCCAGGGCCGTAAAGCACAAAAGCTCCCTGGCAGCCCAGCCAGGGCGGAAATGGGTAACGCGGGGCGCCCAGGGTCCTCCGTGTCCGGGCTATTCCTCCTCACGGGCTCCCCGGGTCTCCCCAGGGGCCCCGACCTTTCCACTTCCTGTTGAGTCCAAGACAAACCTGAGGGTCAGAAAAGACTGCAGCGACCTCCAGCCCGTCACCTCCCAGGTAAACTGAGGCCTACGGGAAGGACATGGCTGTGGGGACACTGGTTCCTGGACGCTCCCTCCTGAATCTCTGCTCCGGCAGCTGCAGCCCAGGGCCGGGCCCCTGGAGGGACCCTGGCCCAGGGCCCCCTCGCCTGCACACCCAAGAGGCACTAGAGCCAGTGCCCCTGCAGGACGTCACCATGCCACAGTGGGCCCTCGGGGCTGCAGGGCCCCCCACTGGCAGAAGACAGACCCTCCCGGGGCCCCCGGCCTCCTCCTGGAGCGCACAGCGCCCCGACCTCAGGCAGTGGGGTGCTGAGGTGAAGACGCAGCGCCTGCCCTCGCAGCCCCGTCCCCCTTTCTCTAATGAGTCATAAGCACGGCCCTCATGGTGGTGGAGGTTGGATGTGTCTGTCCCACCCAGCTGGGGTCTCCGAGCGGTTCTCCAGCTCGTTCCTGGCTCAAGCAGGGCCCGGGGTACCGAGGCGACCACAGTCCATTTCCGGGGGTCAATCGGGTCTTCTCCTCCTGTGGGGGGCTGCGATTTTCCTCCTCCCTCTGGGCTCCCTGCCTGGGCTGGGGGACCCCTTTCTTGCCTTCTCCGGCAGCCACAGTAGTCCCTCCAAACCCACAAGAATGGCCACTTCTGGCCTCAGCCCACCATGGCTCCCACAGCCCCTGGTCATTGTCCCAGCTCCTTGTCCTGGCTGAGCATTTGTCACCTGCCCTGTGGGACCAGCCCCTCACCCCAGCCTCAGCCTCTCCAGCAGCCCCAGGCCTTGTCCTTCCTGGCCTGCCCTTGGGGAGGGACTCGAGACCCCTGCTCCACGCACTGTCACCTGGTGTGTCCCCAGCAATTGTCAGGGTGCGAGTCCAGGCCCTGACGCCCGCAGCCCTGGGTCTATCCCCTCCCCCGGCAGAGCTGGGCCAGTGCTGCCCCCTGGATGCCCGCCTTTCCTGGCATCTCCTCCCCGGCCCTTTTAGGTGTCCTTCTGTCCCCTGTCACATCAGGGTGGTCCCGTATGCCAAGCGGCTCCTATGCTCACCTCGCTAACCACAGCGCTGTCCAAGACCCAACTTCGCCCCACCTGGCGGGTGACTGGCACCTGCTTGGGGTCCTAACGCCAGCTGCTGGCCCTGGAGCAGCTGCCAGGTGACAGCAGGTGCCACCTCCTTTCATCCACCCTGGAATCCACAAGGGACTGGAGCAGCGAGGTAGGGACCTCGGTGACCTGTGCGTGGCTGGGAGTAGGGAGGTGGCAGGCGCGGGTCACAGGCTGGGGCCTTGGGACATGACGGTCCGACTTCCCCAGACCTTGCCACGGCCGTTTCTCCTGGCCCCTGCCCCCGGCCCCATTTCCTGTTTCTCTGGGGAGACCCCAGGGAGGCCCCTGGCTGGCGGGTCCGGACAGGAGTAGACCAAGCAGTGGAGTGGAGAGTGACAGGAGAAAGGTGGGGTGACAGCCAGAACCCCAGGGCCTCGGCACGCTGCGGGCAAGGGCTGTGTCTTACTTGTTTATGTATGAGTGAAGCCAGGCGCGGTGGCGCAAGCCTGTGAGCCCAGCACTCGGGAGGCTGAGGCAGGAGGCTGAGGCAGGAGGATGGCCGTGAGTTTGAGGCCAGCCTGGGCTGCACACACAGGGAGACTTTGTTTCAAAAACGGTTTAAAACTGTGTCAGCGAACTGCGGCCTCACAGAGGAGCCAGCTGGTGTGATTGGGGCACGCGGCGGGGGGGCGCTACATGGTGGGGGACACTCCTTGGGACTGGGCTGGGGAGGGGTTGAGCCACCCCCGCTGGGCTGCCTGCTCAGATCTCTGACCGTGGAGGCTCAGGCTGGGGTGGGGGTCAAGTCTGCTTGTCTGAGGATCTGTCCCCTTGTCCCCTCGCTGCCCCCTTCCCAGCTGCTGCCCCACAGGCGAGCCGGCCAGCTGTGCAGCTGTCTGGGCTGCTTCTAGCTCGAGACACATCTGGGGCGCCGTGCAGAGCCGCGAGGCGGCGGGGGGGGGGCCTGGGGCTGCAGAGCCGAGCCACCCGGGAACCCCGCAGCCTGGCACGCGCCATGGTACCCTCTGGCCACCCCGGGGTCCCCTGGCTTAAAGCTGGTGGCTGCTGCTTGTAGAGAGGCTGAGAACCCAGGCCAAGGGGGACTTTCGGGCTAAGCGCCCAGGTGGGGGAGCTTTCTGTCTTCCTTTCCGGGTTGCCTTCTGGTAACACACTTCTGGAGCGCGAGGGCCTGGCAGACTGGCTCAGACACCCAGTTCTTTGCTCTCAAAAGACCCCATTTGTAGTCAGGCATGGTGGTGCACACTTGTGCTCCTAGCACTTGGGAGGCTGAGGCAGGAGGATCGCTGTGAGTTTGAGGCCAGCCTGGGCTGCACAGTGAGTTCAAGGCCAGCCTGAACTATGTAGTGAGACCCTGCCTCAAAAAAAAAAAAAAAAAAAAAAAAAAAAAAAAAAAAGACAAAGGAGAGCCTGTTCTTTCTCCTAGATGACTGGGCTCCTGTCTGTCCCCAGATCGTCCCTGAGACCCTCAAACCCCTCTCCCCAGTATTGCTTTCCCAGTGTCTGGCTTGTGCTAGGAGAAGGAAGAGAGAGACGGAGGCCAGATTCTTGGGGTTAGGGACAAGATCTCATTGTGTCCTTCCCTGCTCTCAAACGCCCAGTCCCCAGTGTCCCTTGCCACCTGCTCTCTGGTCACCTCTCTGAAGCCAGACTCAACAGCCACACTGTCCCCAGATTCGCCCCTTCCCGGGGCCCTCCCTTCGCCTCCTTCCACCTGGGTCATCGTCAAAATCCCGCCAGGCTGGGTTGAAGGCCCCCGCTCTTCCCGGACTCCCCTGGATCTGTGTTTGGCTTTTGAGACAGGGTCTTGCTGTGGAGCCCAGGCTGCCTCAAACTCACGGGGATCCTCCTGCCTCAGCCTCCTGAGTGCTGGGATGACAGGCGTGCGCCACCATGCCCAGCGATTTTGAGTTGTCAGAAGGGGTAACTCTGAGGTGGCCTGGTTTAATCAGGTCAGAGCTCTAGAAAAAGGACTGAGGACCTTCCTGACGTCCAGGGACCTGCCAGGAGAGAGGCTTGGTGGCGGGCGAGGGACTGCAGACAGACGGAGGAAACCGGAGCCTCAGGCCTGTGGAGCCAGAAGTAGTGGTTCCAGCAGCCACCCAGCCTTGGACGGGGACCCTGCACTTCAGAAAGGGACGTAGTCTGTGGGACTGAGCAGAGGACCCCGGGCCCATGGAAACTGCAGGGCTCCATCTCGGGTATTGGTTTAAGGGGCCGCGTTTGGGGGGATCTGTCCCTCAGCCGTGGATGCGGGTTTGGGGGCTCAGAGAGCGAAGACTGTCTTGGCACACCCGCCTGCCCCTGCTTCCCCACCGAACCCCAGCAGCGGACCAGTCTGGTGGGACCCAGTTCGTCATAGTAGGTGACTTGGGGGTACCCGGCTTTGGGGTCCCAGCTCTGGTGTCCTTGAGTTGAGATCAACATCGGGATGGACGTGGCTAACCCTGTCCCACTCCAACTCTGGCACCAGCTGCGCGGTCCCGAATGACCACAGAGGCAGGTGACGCTCGGACCCCACTCCCCTCGGAGGCCGGCGCCGCCTGAGGCCGAGACAGCCCCGAAGACAGCTGCTCCCCCCACTCCCGGGGGAGGAGGCCACAGCCGCCTGGCGGTCAGCAGCTGGGCCTCCAGATGTGGGGGCCCGGGGTAAGGTTACGCCCAAGCGGCTGCGCTGCTTTCCCGGGGGGGGGATAGGGGAGAGGAGTGGGGGGTCACCCTGCCCTCTCCAGCACTGCCCCTCCAGGCTGTGGTGACCCGGAGTCAGTGGAAGGGGGTCACGGGGTCCCCCCATCCCGGCTCCTTCAGGTCCTTTCTGTCCCCACAGAGAACTTGAGACAGGTGTCCCGAGGCTTTTGGGGAGCCCCTCGCCAGCCCTGTCCTTTTGTCCACAGTGAATGCGGGGATTTGGTTTCACCGCTGACCCCCGCCCACCGCCCAGGCCCGGCCGGCCTCCCGTCCTGTCCGGGCCCCTCCGGGACACAAAGGAGGCAGCTCAGGTTCCCCTGTCAGGGCGCCTGCCCTTTGATCTGTCCCTCCTCCTGCTCGGGGCCCTGGGGTGCCCTGTGGGAAGCTCCATCCGGGGACAGGCACCCAGAGATAAGATCGGGCATGGGAAGGAGCCGGGATAGGAGGGACTTTAGAGGGCTGCCGGCAGAAGCCCTGGCGAAGGCCCACTCTGCTGTCCACTCATGGTCTCCCTCAGGCCCTGAGGGAGTGGGGTGACTCTCAGAGCACCGAGACTCTCTTCAGCCCTCCATCTTCCCAGACACAAAGGTGCCCATTACATAGAGCAGTAAACTGAGGCCCAGGCCACCCTGGGAGTCAGAGGCAAGAGTCCCACCCACACCCTCAGCCCACTGCATGCTCAGCAAGCTCCCAGGTGGCACCACCCAGATTCCCTCTCCCTACCCCTAAGGAACCTTCTGGGGCACAACAATGAATCCCCCTCGAGAGTGGGGGCCTGGCACCTCGAGAGTGACCAGGACTCCTGCTGGACTGCGGAGCTGAGCTACCTACCCTGCAAGACCTCAGCACCCTGGAGGGCAGTGCCTGGGGAACCCGGTTCCATCTTCCGTGTCTGCCCTTCCCTGGGGACCATGAGCCTCAGGCAGAGTCCTGGGCCCTCTCCTTCCCTCACCCTGCTTTTGAGGCTTGCAGAGCAGGTGGGGCTGCAGGCCTCCTGCCTCAGCCTCCCAGAGCGCTGGGATTACAGGTGCGCACCACTGCCCCTGGCTGAGCTCAAGATTTATTTTAAAATTGCAGCGATCAAGATAGCATGGTAGTGGTGTAAAGCCAGACAAATAGATCAGTGGAACAGACTGGTCAGGGGACAGAGGGGCCACCAGCAGTGGTGCCGGGACAATTGCTTGGCCACCCACGCCAAAAAGTGAACTTTGTTCCCTGTCTCTCGGCTGTGTACCAAAATTAACTCAGAATTTCTCATGGACCCAAATGTAAAACTTAAGACTAAGAGAACTTCTAGAAGAAAACATAAGACAAGATATTCGTGATGCTGGGCTGGGCGAAGACTTCTTAGCTATGAAGCTGAGGACAGGACTTGGAACACGGCAAGGTGATAAACTGCAGTTTGTCAAAATAAACTAAAATCTTCTTTTCAAAAGAAGAAAAGGAAACACCGGTGTGGTGGTGCACGCCTGTAATCCCTGCACTGGGGCTGAGGCAGGAGGGTTGCGGGAAATCCAAGGCCAGCCAGGATTACATAGTGAGTTGCCTGAACTACATAGCGAGACCCTAACCCTAACTAACTAATTAATTAAAGCACTTAGATGCAACATACAAATGAAGTATCTGTAAGTTCATAAGGATGTAAAGAATGAATTGAACAAATACATAAATGGGGAGCAGACGAATCCCCAGTGCGGAAGAATCCAGAATAAGATGTGCATCCCTGGATTCCACCTCTGCAGACGGGAAATACTGGACAAAGTGGTGTCCCTGCGGAACACGCACAGACGCTCTCTAAGCGACCCGGCGTGAGGACCGTTGGCACAGCGCTTGCGCTGGGTTAGGGTCAGGGCACTCCGAGACGCCGTGAAGGCCACGGAGGAAGCGGGGCCCGAGGGGGCCCTGTGCAGGCCGCTGCTGTCTTGTGCGAGGGACTTGAGCACCTGCAGATTCCGGGGCACCCTGGACCCCGTTCCCATGGATACCGAGGGTGGCTGGGAGCGCTTCTGAGGGGGAGGGGGAGGCAGCTTTCCTCCCCAGGGCTGCCGTGGGAGGGCCCTCGCCATGGAAACGCCTGCCACACAGCGGCCAGGTGACCAGGTCAGCATGTCAGTGCTAACCCTGCATGGGATGCAACAGAATCCCCACCCCCAACGCCTGGCCTAAGTCCAGTCTGAGGACCTCAGACCAAGCCCAGTGGAGGAGCTTTGCACCAAACAAAATAACCAAGCAACACTGCTCAGCACTGTCAGGGTCCGGAATGGAGAGGTCAGAGAGATCGTCACAGGGAGGCAAGACTACTAAAACATGATACCTTGAGAGGACTAGAAAGGAACATTCGGTAAAAACAAAGGAAATCAGGCTGGGCGTGGTGGCACATGCCTGTAATCCCAGCACTTGGGAGGCTGAGACAGGAGGATTGCCGTGAGCTCAAGGCCATCCTGAATTGCATAGACTCCGTCTCAAAAAGACAAAAAGAAAAAAAAAAGAAATCTGAGCAAAGCATGGACTTTAATGTTAATGTTCCAGTATTAGTTCATTAATTGTGACAAGTGCTAAATATTAATGTAGGGTGTTATTATTAGGGAAATTGGGTGTGGGCTATATGGGAACTCTTAGTACTGTCTTTGTAACCTGTGAATCTAACATTTATCTAAAATGGAAAACTTATTTTAAAAAGGGACAGATTACAGAGTGAGAGACAATATTTTAACAGCACACATTTTATCAAGGACTTGTGTCCAGACAAATAGAAGGAGTTCTCGAAACAGAAAACCACAACAGTCAGCCAGGCGTGGTGATGCACACCTGTTGTCCCAGCCCTCGGGGAGGCTGAGGCAGGAGGGTCACTGCCAGTTTGAGGCCAGCTTCAGCTACACGGTGAGCTCAAGGCCAGCCTGAACTGCATAGCGAGACCCTGTCTCAAAAAGGCAAAACGAAAACAAAAACAAAATAATGTGAAAAACACAACAGCATGACAAGCATGCCACAGGTTAACTGATCGAGTAACCTAACAGCGTTGTACATGTGCCACCACTGCTGTGCGCTGGGACACAGTTTTCACTTTTCAGTTATACCTCACCAAAGCGGAGAGAAAATAAAATAAAAATTAAAACTGAAAGATAATTTTTATTAGTGCGTATTTACAGTAAAGAATGACTCCATTCAGCGGGGAGTAGGTGACATGTACATAACACATCTCAATGCTTTTTAGTTCCTTTTGCATTCTTTAGTTTTGGGGAAGAAAATAAACCATGATAAGTGGGGAGGGGGGAATGGGCTGGGGTGTAGCTCACCTACCATGTGTAAGACCCCAGGTTCGCTTCAGTGCGCGCGTGCACACACAGACACACACACACACACACACAGTGGGGAGGAGACTGGAACAGACGTTTTACTGAGGAAAACACACAGGTGGCCAAGTAATCAGGTGAAAAGATGCTCTGGGCACCATCAGTCCCTAGGGAAACGCAAATTAAAATGACAGTGGGGCCAGGAATTTAGCTCAGCAGCACAAGCTCCTGCCTGGCAAGTGCAAGGTCATGAGTTTGATCCCGGGTACCAAAAACAGAAAACCAAAAAGCAGACAATGAGATACCACTACAGATGATGAACAGCTAAAATAAAGAAACTCATTGTACTAAGTCTTGGCAAAAAGCGTGGAGAAACTGGGGCTCTCCTGCACTGTCGGGGTGGGGTAAAAATGGAGCAACCTCTTTGGAAAGCAGCTGGAAAGTTTCTTAAACGTTAAACACATTTCTGTTCTGGCCCAGACACCCCATTCCTGAGTGTGCATCCAAAAGAAAACACACGCGCACCAGAAGACTTAGTACGGACGTTCACGGCAGTTTAACAGGAACGTCTCACCCATGGACCAGTGAAGAGTGAACAAACGGTAGCATCGCCGTATCGGGCTAGTTAGTGCTCCGCAGAGGGACAGATCCATGTAAAATGCAAGTATAATTATCATTATCCGGGGGGCTTAGTAGGCAGGCCTATAGGGTCCCGGGGGAGCGCATGTGGAGTCTGGGAGAGAATCCATGGAGAGCCAGGGCAGCCGGCAGGTCGAAGGTAGGAGCCTGGACACTCCCTGCAGGGTCGCTGGTGAGTCTTGAAGCAGCGAGTATGTGGGGAAAGTGCAAAGGAAGCAGAGACCAACCTCTGAGGCAACGGTGAAGACCAGAGCGCCTCTGAAGAAGAATTACTTCTCTCTCTCTCTCTCTCTCTCTCTCTCTCTCTCTCTCTCTCTTGTCTGTTTGAGACAGGGTCTCATTATACAGTTCCGGCTGGACTAGGGCTCACTTTGTAGCCCAGGCTGGTCTTGAATTTGCAGTGATCCTCCTGCCTCAGCCTCCCGAGTGCTGGGTGTGGACCGCCATGCCTGGCTCAATCATACAAAATTTTAGAGCACAGAACCTAACCCCTGGTGGCAAAGATCAGCTCAGTGGGCTCCTGGGAGGGAAATCATTAGAAAGCACAAGGAAACCGTTGGGGTGGTGAATATGTTTGCTACCCTGATTGTGGTGAATCTCACAGGTGTAATCAGATGTCCTAGTCATCAAACCGGAGGACTGCAGGGTGGCAGCGCTTGCCTGGCATGCGCAAGGCTCTGGGTTCAATATCCAGCACCAAGAAACAAAACCAAAGGAGCGTTGAAGCGTCCACTTCAGGTAAGTGCAGATTCTTACGTCAGTGGACCGCAGTGAGTGAAAAGTATCTTAAGAGACAGCTCGCGAAGTCCTTCCGTTGAAGCTTCCACTTAAAACGACTTATTTAAATAATTTTAAAAATTATGTAATAAATGCATTTGGAGGCCAGCTGTGGTACACACACCTATAACCCCAGAACCTGGGAGGCTGAGGCAGGAGAATCATCACAAGTTCAAGGCCAGCCTGGGGACCTTATCTCAAAGAATGTAAATAAGTAAAATGCATTTGGCTAGAAAAATAAATAGGCCAGAAGGGACTAGAGTAAAAATTTCTCCCTGTTCCATTTGGGGTCCAATCCCCAGAGATATCTTTTTAATCGCCTTTATTTTTAGACATTCTGATGATCGCTTTCTTGTCTCAGGTGTCTACACTGCTCTCCAGGAGTATTTTATTTCTTGCTTCCCCTGACTTGCCACCTTTGGGCGTTATTGATAGGCAGCCTTTCAGGACTGACGAGTATTCAGCTGTCATCATATGCACATCTCCTGTCCCCCAGAACCTGGGTCCCTTCCTCCCTCCTCGGACCCTCTGGTTTTCACCCTCCCAGCCTCGAGCGCTGCACCCCAGAACCGCTGTTTCCTGTCCAGCCCACCCCGCAAGGGAAGCCACCCCCCCCACCTGCCACCCCTGCGAGCTGAGTTTCTGCCACCAAGTCACTCACGTTTACCTCCTAGGCCGTCACTGTAGACACAGCTTCTACATTCATCACAAAGTTGAGCCTCATGAAAAATAAATGAAGCAAAAGCAGCGTCTGACTGTGAATTCACCCACTGCGGAGCCCAGGGGCTGCAGAGGGTCACAGCTGGACCATCGACAGCGAAGCAACCGGGATAGAGACGCTCAGCGCCTGGCTGAGGAACACAGGGCTCAGGAGAGGTAGGGATGGGGAAACTTTCTGAGCTCTTTCAAATCCAGCTTCCAAGCCCTCAGTCCCCTCGAAGGAGGGCCACTGAACACAGAGAGAGGCGGACTGGCCGGTAGCTGGGATTTTAAGCCTGTGTTCAGTCTAAGAGGCCAGCTTTCCCTAACTCCAGGACCCAACAAAGCCAACGCAAGAAAAGACAAGTGTACACCCGTATCTCTCGTGAACACAGAGGGGAGAATCCTCAGTATATTATCAAATGAAACCCAACTAGGTACGAAAAAGATTATCCCCGGGCAATCTAGTAGGGTTTATTCCAGGGATGCAAGGCTGATTTCACATTTAAAAATCAGTTCACGTAACCCATGACAACAACAAAGGCAGAAGAAACATTTGACCAAATGCAACATCCATTCACAATAAAATACTCTCAGAAAACTAAGACTAGAGAAGAATTCTCTTTTTTTTTCCTTTTAAATAATTTTATTTAAAGAGAAAAAAAACAAAACACAAAAAAAAGGGTAGCGACAATACAGTATTCCAAGGAAAAAAGGAAAACAACAACAACAACAAAAAGAAAACCTAAGAAATTATTACTTGACAAATTACATACTGACTTCTTGGAAATAGTTGTTCAAATTACAAAGTTAAAACATATAAAGTAGACATTCAAACAGTGAGACTGTTAACAGCTCTGCTCCACGATCTGACAAAAACAGCAATATGGTCATCCATCTTACCCACTCAAACATGCAATTATATCAAAAGGGTAAAATTAAACACAACAAAACAGAGCAAAGCGGATCACAAGAAAACAATGTAAGAGACAAAAATTTCAAAACTAGACAATCGGAGATATTCACTCTCTATCATATTCACTCTTGTTTTCTTCCAAATAGTTGTCCATATTGTCACATATAGGGAATTCACATGAAACAACCTAGTATGGAATTGATCTGAGCAGGACGAGGAGGGCATTACAGGTCTTTAAGACCAGACATTAGGGAAGCCAAGAATGGCTGTCACAGTGTCTCTCATTCTCCTCAAAACAGCTGTCCATACCTTAATATGTGTTGAACTTAAACAAGGCAAAGCAAGCTAAGATCACTTTGAACAAAAAGTGATAGTTTTGCTGGACTTCACATCATGACATTATGGAGTCAGCACTGGATATTGTAGTGTCTCTTTTTCTTCAAAGTAGTTATTCATTTCAACATGTGTTATATAGTTGGTTCTCGTAAACTGTTTATAAGCTCTACACATGCATGAGTCTCTACATGTATATCTATCATTACTGTGTTAGCAGAAAAAAACAAAACAAAGCAAGATAAAACAAAACAATTCCTAGAAAAGCATGAGGCAGAAAAGTCACATAAAACCGCAATACAAGGTGATCTACAATGGTTACCATGATGTCTCAGCAGTGTATAACAACATTAATAAAAACGAAGCATTAGAGACATTATAAGACTTCAAAAGCAAGTAATAATCAAACCAGAGTAGGTATCTTAGTGAGTCTTGTCATCTTCAGTGTAGTTGCCTATACTCTTAGACTTGATGCTATCCATCACAACAGATTTAAATAAAATCAGTCAATACAAAGTAGCAATCTAA
>PVJX010041717.1:0-14544 GCA_004027295.1 Dolichotis patagonum
ACCCTACTAATGTACCGTAACTATTGATCTGTCTATAACCTAGACCACTGACCGTGTGCTTTAAATGCTAAAATAAGCACTTTTAATGAAGGGATTTCTTAAAGTCCCAAAACTGTAAATGCTGATTAAAAGATATGCAATTTTTAAATTGACAGCTCTGTCATATCTTTCTCTGAAATGTTGAATCGAGGCTATCGAACAAGAAAACTGTGAGAATGGCCATTTTCAAGCATTTGTTTCTTACAGTTGTGAGTTAAGCTTTCTGAGATAACAGCAGGTTCGCATAGCCCCATGAAAAGTTACACGAGGCCTTCCCCCAGCCACCCAGTGGGGCCACATTGTGAACCATGACGGGACACCACAGCAGGGGTGACTGTGGCACAGTGGGGTGACTTTGAGAGTCTTCCCCCCAGTCTGTGCTGTCTCCCGAGTGCAGAGAGGACTCAGCTGCCTGTCCCAGCCGGCAGTGTCTTGGGTTATAGGTTGCGGGCTCTGTGTGAAGCTGAGCTGATTCCCCTCCATCCCGGGCTTGTGGTATTTCATCACACACGGCAGTCAAAAGTTGTCAGAGGCTGCTTTTTGGACCAACAGATGCAAGTGTGTGATTTACCTCCTCAGCCTGTTAATATGGTAGACTGTCAATTGATTTTCAAATGTTGAACTAATTCGGCGTGACTGGAATAAACCTCACTGGTCATGTTGTGTAATTCTTTGTATATGTTATTGATTCTGTTTGCTAATATTGTGTTGAGGATTTTTGTGTCTAACTCCGCCAGAGATAGTGGCCTATAATTTCCTTTGTCTTGCATTGTCTTATCTGGTTTTGCTATGAGGGTAATCTTGGCCTCAAAAAATGAGATAAGAAATATTTCCTTGCCTTCTATTTTGTGGAAGAGATTTTATAAAACTGGTATTTATTTGCTGGGTATGGTGGGTACATATAATCCCAGGGAACTGGAAGGCTGAGCCAGGGGGTGGCAAATTTGAGGTCAGTCTGGACAGCATAGCATAACCCTGTCTCAAAAAGAAAAAAAATAGTAATTGCTATTAATTCTTCTTTAAGTATTTGACAGAATTCTTTGGAAAAATCATTTGAATTTGAAGATTTTGATTTTGAAGAAGCTTAAAGTTATAAATTATTCAAATATCTATTACTCATTTGTTGGTGACTTGTGATTCTTTGCGTTTTCGAAGAATCGGTCTGGATCACGAAGTGTTCAGATACATGCATGTGGGCCCGCTGGTATATACAGGGACATTCTCATAATTTGTGTCTTCAGGGTTTGTACAGATCCTACCAATTTTTCACTTCTGATATTGGTAATCTGTTCCTTCATTCTTTGTATTTCCAGAAATTGATCAATTTCATTGCTTGGTTTGAAGAACCATCTCTTTAATTTGCTTTTGCCCACAATTTCATTGACTTCCGCTCATACGGTTCTTGTTACTTTTTTCCCTTCTTTATTTTGCTCTCCTTTTTCTGGATTACTGAACTAGAGCTTACATTACTTATTACCAAACTCCTCTTCTTTCCTGTTATGTGCATCTATTGCCAAAAATCTTGCTGTCAGTACTGTTTCAGCAGAATTCTGCAAAGTTTGATATGTTGTGCTTTCATTTTTATTCAGTTAAATGAATTATCATTTTTCTTGAGACTTCTTTTTCAACATAAGCATTATTTAGTGTGTTGTTTAGTTTCCAAGTGCATAAAAAATTTTCTGTTATCTTTCTAATTTAATTCCACTTTGGTCAAAGAAAAAACATTGTATTATTTTAACACTTTAAATTTGTTAGCATTTGTTTTGTGGCCCAAAATGTGATATATCTCAGTCTACATTCCAGATAACACTCTTTTTAATCTTTGGAAAATATGTAACTAAAAATAAATGTCAAATGTACGTTGATAATTTAAAATTTTAGTGAACGTAATTTTTTCACAGTTATTACAGCTTGGCAATTCTTCTGTTAGATGCTTGAGCTCTTCGCCGCTTTTTAACTGCTCAGCTTATCCTGAAGTCAGAGACAACAGGCTTTTGTGGATTCAATCCTTTTATTTGTAGTTTTCAACATCCGTAGTTTTTCCACACACAAATTAAAGTTCTTAGGTATTTTAATTCGTCAAAATGTCCCTTTACATCTTTGCTTTCAGGGTTTGCTTATAAAGATATCTGGATTGCTTTCATAAAACTACATTTTTCTAGAATCTTTATCATCACATTTTAAAATTTGATCCATGCAAATGTTTTTAACGCTAATAATTTTATCGTAACACTTGCATAGATGGTATATAGCTAAATTATTCAATATTTTGGGCATAATTCATGTGTGCATCTGCATAGGACAGTGATTTTTATCCTTTAAACACAATTAAAGGTGATCTTTCCTTTGGAATGAGTAGCAGGCGTAGCGCTGAGGATGGCAGGCTCTGGTTCCGTGTGCTGCCTCCCCCACAGCGATGCTAACACACTGGTTCTCCTTCTCCCCCGGCAGTGTAGCCGAAGGTTCACCATCGCCAGAGAGCTACGGCAATGAAGTCTGCGCTGTCCGCCAACAATCCAGCCACGTCGGCTTCCTTCCTCGGGCCCCTCTCCCGCACGTTTCTGAGTGGCCGGTGTACCGGGGTAACAGTGCCATCACACTCCACACACTGAAGCTGCTCAGTCCAGCGGCCTTCAGTATATCCCCGGAGTTGTACCACGGTCACCACAATCGATTTTAGAACATTTTCCTCATCTTCCCCTAGCGCAGAAATGCCGTGTCCCACAGCCATCCCCTGCAGTGCCCCAGACCTTCCCCAGCCCACGACCACCAGGAAGGGTCCCATCCGGATGTGGCCTCGTTGGTGGCCCAAGGTCGTAAAGTCCCTGTCCACAGCAGCTGCCCATACAAAGCACACGGTAGAGCCACGGACCAGGCAGCATGCTCGTGGGCCTGGCTTCGATGTCCACCGCCCACAGCTGGGCCAGCGTCCCCAGTGCACAGATGGGCATCGGTCCCTGCCTCTCCTTCCACTGCCGCCTTGAAGACCCGGTTTACCCTTTCTCCGCAAACCTCTGCTCACATACGTATTCTGACATGTTTTTTTCCTCCTTAAACCTAGCAGCATGTTTGCTCCCTGTTGCTTCTCTGTCACCTCCTCTGCCATCTGTCCCCCAGGACCTCCACAGGGACTCTGAGGCTGGCTCTGCAGCAGGAGCCCCTCACCCACTGCCTCTCGGCAGCAGCTGCACATGCTGTGAAGCTTCGAGGAAGCAGCTGAGTGGCAGGCAGCCCTTCCCCAGGTGGACAGAGGGCCCCAGGACAGTAATCACTCACATGTAGCTACGGGTGTCCAGTGCCTGGGTTTCCCTCTCTCACCAGAGACAAACCCTGGCCAGTTTAAAAAATAGGGCAAAGCATTCATACGTACAAGTCAATGAGACATGAACTATAAAAGTTATGTTACTACAGACTGTCACCTTCACCCTGGAAAACTCCCAGGGTTACCTATACCCTCTCCCTGATCTGAAATTTCACATGCATCAAATCACACCACATATACTCTGGCTTCTCCCAAGCAACCCAATGTTTATTTACTCATGATGTGTGAATGAGTAGCCTACTCCTTTTCATTGCTAAGTAATATTTCATTGTATGAAAAACTTGTATAAAGTATTCCATGACATACATGGCTTGAAACATCTCATACATGATATGAAATATGTGGGAAGTTGCTGCCCATTCTTCGGTTGAATGACATTTGAGGTTTTTCTGTAATAAATACATCTGCTATGTAGAGTTTAATGAAACTGAACAAGAAACTTGTACAAGACTCCAACAAGAGTCTTTCTGTGGATGGGTTCTCATTTCTCTTGGATAAATTCTTAGCCAATTGTTAACTTAATTAGAAACTGCCATTTTTTTCCAAAATAGTTGTACCATGTAAGTACTACCAGAATTATATGGCAGTTCTAGTTATTTCACATCCTAAGTAATAACTGGAGGAGTCAATCTTTTTAATTTCAGTTATTCTAATAACTGTGTGGTAACATTTCTTGGTGGTTTTAATTAGCATTTCTCTGACGATTCCCGATGTTGAACACCTTGCTTGTGGGTCATTTCTACATCTTCTTTTGCAAAGAGTGTATTCTGAAATATAGGGGCACAAGAAGATACTTTTCTTCTCTCTCTCTCTGCTTTTGGACTGTTTTCTCTTTGGGCTTTATTACTAACAGAAACTAAGCTATCATTAAAAAGTAGTACATAGGCTAAAAATACCAACTTTTCAAAGACATTAAATCTAAACATTTGTAACAAATTGAACGACCAGCACTGCACATAGAAGAGGCCTCAATGGCATCCCTGCAAATAGCTGTGACCAAAACTGCCCCCAACAAACATCACAGTCATGAACAGCAGCGCTGCTCTCACCAGAGCCTGAGGAGCAGAAAGACGCCCTTCAGCACAGTCTAAGGCGCGGTTGGAAAGTCTTCACAATGTCACCCTCCGCTTGGTGGTCACAACTTGGAGCTGGATTGAACGAAGGCATTAGGAAACAGAGTTTTTTAAAAAACTGACAAGAATCTTGTACAATTAATTTTAAAAGATCAATTTGCAGGCGATGTCAAGAAATCAATTGCTGTAGTTATGTTAAAACCTTAAGGAATCTTAAAGATAACAGAAAACAGCATGCACACTACCTGAATATAAAAAAAGAATTGGTTGGTGCACTTAATGGTCATATTAAAAGTCTCTAAACTGAGATAACTGAGCTACAATGGGTGAAAGAAGAAAAAGGAAAGAAAGAAAGAAAGAAAGAAAGAGAGAGAGAGAGAGAGAGAGAGAAAGAAAGAAAGAAAGAAAGAAAGAAAGAAAGAAGAAAGAAAGAGAGAAAGAAAGAAAGAAAGAAAGAAAGAAAGAAAGAAAGAAAGAAAGAAGAAATTTGAATTCCCTCCTGAACTGCATCAAAGAAGTGAATAGTCAGTTTCTAGAGGAAGTGTCCTTGAAAAGTAGAAGAGAATCTTTTCAAAGGAGTTGAAAAGATCAACCATGCATGTAAGGAGCTGAACACTTAGAACTCAAATTCTTTCAGAAAAAGTCAAAAGAATCATTCAGTGTTAGCAAATTCAACTTTCCCTGTTAAGAGAAACCTCACTGACTTAGAAAACACTGAGTATATTTGAACAGTCAAGGAAGAATTTTGTCCCGGTCAGCTTTCAGAAGCACGGCATCTTTTGAGTTTTCCCACTGGTGGACGCAAGGCCCAGCACCCACACCTTGAAGAGGGGAGGTTTCATCTGGCTCCAGATTTCAGCAGATTCAGTCCATGGTCAGCCGACCTGATGATGGAAGACTCAGGGTGGGAGGATCTGGTGGAGGAAAGCTGCCTGGTTCACAGTGGCCAGAACCCCGAGGCGGTGGTAAAACGCAGGGTCCAGCGCCAGATCTGGTCCAGATGCCACGTCTGCAGGGTCAGGACTGACCAACTCCGACCTGATTTTTCCACAACACAGAGCTGGTCCAAGTTCTCTCCAGTCTGGCAGATACTTGGGATGGTTTTAGATCCAACACACACACACACACACACACACACACACACACACACTCACACTTATACTCACACACTCTCACACTCACACACACAGCTGAAAAGAACACTGCTGTCCCAGGGGCCTGCACCTCACCCTCCCACCATGTGGGTCTCAAGGAAATTCCTGAGAGCAAATCAAGGACAAACTTCCCAGAAATCGCCTCCACAGGAGCGTCCCCAGCTCAGCACTCTCCACCAGGACAAGAGACGCCTCTCCGGCTCTTGGGTTTGACTCTCTGCACACAAACTGGAAACAAAAGCATAGCATCTTTTGGGTTAATCTCATCTCCCAATGAATCTACTTTCACAAATCCAGAACCACAGAAAGACAACCCTTTGGTCCTTTGCTAATATAATTTTGATTTTTTTCTTTCAGCTTTATTGCTAATAGCAATTAAGTTGTAATACAATGGTCCAAATGGAAGACACTATAATTTTTAGGAGAGTGTTTTGTAACTATAAATTACTTTAAATGAACCTTGAGTTAATTGCTTCTATGTTATTCTATTGGTAGTTGATATAATTAACAATGTGTTGCTATTGGCATATTTACTGAATTACTCCGGAAACACAGCAAGAATTTTTGGTCTCCTAAAATAATTTTGAATTTTTCTTTTTTATTTTATTGCTCTTGTTTTAGTAATTATACAATGTCTCAAATGGAAATGTGCTATAATTATAATTCCTGGGGTAGCATTTTATAATTATACACTATATAATGTGGATTATAGTAACCTGATACTAACTTACTTGATTTCTAGATAGTACCTAAGTCTTTTCTATTCATCTAGAAACACACACAAAAATTTTCTCACCTAAAGGATGCTTTCTCTTTGTGTTTACTTTTCCTACTACTGATAAATGGGTATATATTTTCATAAAGTAATAAAGTATCTACCTGATAGATTATTCAAGAGAGGAACTTATTCTAAAGTCAGCTACTAAAGCACAATATAAATAGAACTGAATATAATCACTCAAAACATTGCGTCGTCTAAAAAGTTGTCAACTCTGACTTTGGAGTGTGTAGATAACTTTTTGATATATAACACCAGCTCACTAATTATCTGCAGTCTAAATTTAGAGATGGTGTCAAGAGTAAATACAGTTTTATCACATGGTATTCCCAGGGCCAGAGACACACTTGGAGTCCCCCGGCCTCCCCAGGGACCCAGCCTGTTCCTCTCCTTCCACAGGTCCCTCAGGAGTTTCCTTCTTCCTAGAATGCCACGGTCAGGTCAGTTAATGTTCTGCCTACCTGTCCTTCTCCTGTCCTTGCTTCCTGTGTCCCAAGGGCCCATTTTAGTTCGTCTTCCTTTGATTGTGTTTCTTTTGCTGGGCTTTGCTTCCTGGCTCCCTTTCAGAAATGGAAAATCAAAAGATTTCGTCTTTTACTTCTTTCATGCATGAAACTACCCTTCCTCCTCTCCCTGCTCACTGTGCAGAATCCTCTTTCATGCCCGGACTAGGAACCCTGCCCATCTCTCTGATTCTCTTGTGTGCCACAGGCTACAAAATTCTCTTTAGAGCACATCAGTGTATTCTGGGATCCCATTCCAATGGGCCAGCATTCAAGGGGACCACAACAGCCCAGAGAGAGGGCTCAGAAGAAAGTACGTCATCACGGCATGTCCCAAGGAAGGTCATTTTCTGACAAAGTAGGCAAGTAAGGGAGGCACAGGAGGTGGACGCAAGTCTGACGGAGGACTCCAGGGGTGGGGCGTGTGCCCTGTCAGGGTGGTTCTTAGGTGAGAGCACATACCCTTCTATCTGAGGGCTCTGTGATCCCATTTACAATGTCCACTTCCCGTGCAGGACCCTCTAAAGGTTCACCACCAAATGAAAGTTTATTCCCCCCAGAGTTCACATGTGGGAGTCGTGACCCCCAAGGTGATGGTATTAGAGGTGGGGCTTTAGGAGTGCCATGTGGGGATTAGTCCCCCCATAAACGCAGCCCTTGGGAGTACCCTTCTCTTTCCAAGACCTGAGGCTACATGGAGGTTGGCTGCCTGTGACCGGGAAGAGGGCTCTCATCAGACCACCGTGGCAGCCTCCAGAACCGTGGGACACAGATGCCCACTGCCTATAACGGAGGATGGAGCTGCAGGACGGCAGCCGGAGCGGCCTCACCACGGCCCCTCCAACACTCTGGCACCAAAGAGACTCGCCTGCAGGGCCAGGTGAGCTGTCACCTCCCGGCCTCTGGGGTCCTCTTCTTGTGCCTGAATGCTCATTCCACTGTCACCTCCTCCTCCTCCTTAGGGTCCTAAGTGTTTTCAAAGCTCTGGTCCAAGTGTAGGAGTCTTCGTGAACCACCCCCCCTCACCCAAGGGTACAGTTGCTGCTTTCTCTGGGGGCTGCTGATGTCAAGTGGTTCAAGCCGGAATCGCAACGCCCCTGCTGCCAGGCCTGGATCCTCCAGAGGATTTGTTAATTTCCCACGAGGGTGTCTCCGTTCCCTTTGGGTCTGTCACCTCTCGCGTTCCCGAAGCCCACTCCAGAGCCCGGCACACAGCTGTTCCCCAGTAAGTGTTTGCTGATGGTTAAACTGTGTCTTCTGCCTCCAGCAGACATCTACATCCACCTGCTGAGCGGGGCGGGCTACCCCATGGCATAGAAATCGGAGCAGCATGGCTACTAATTCCATCGCCACGGCTTCTACTTGTAGCTATCAGAAATCAAGATGCTATTTCAGTAGCATATGGACTCTTTCCAAACCAAGGACTCTGACAGACCCATGGCTCCCAGTTGGATTATGTTAACTCGCCGTTGACCCATTTGCATTTCAGCAACTAGATCCTCCCTTACTAATAATCCAGCTGCATTAATTTTTCCATATTCAGGGTAGTGAGTATTCTCTCTCTAACCTCAGTATTTGGGGTTTGTGAAATAGGATATTCATATTAAAACCACCAAGAATTTGTGGTTACATGGCTTTCAGTATACAGCAACGGAGCTCACATTTTTTGTGTATCTCTACCCGTGTTGTTTGTATACCTCTACTTGGTCATGTCTAAAATAAATTTTCTGAAATCTAGGTATTCATCATAGACCATAAAGCAAAATAAATTAAATTATAATTTATTTCTGGGTAGTAAGTAAGCTGATGATGATGTGTTCCATCTTTGATGGAATGCAAATTTACCATTAAAAGACAAATTCTTCACTTCCAAACTTTGAGTAGGGTGGTGCTTTAAAAAGCGTTCCATCTGGTTAAATTTAGGGTGCTGAAAAAAGCCCACTATAAGAATATTCCCTGGCTCCAGACCCATAACATTTTTATTTGATTATGAACTGGATTCGTTTTCATTTACTTGAAGCACTTCCACGGCGCTGTTTTTTTGCATTCTGCAACAAGACAAAGTTGTCACCATCCACGCTGACTTGGGTAATATTGTCTTCTCTGAAAAACGCGCTTCAGATGCACTGCTGCCAGCAGAGAAGGGCTTGTCAGGAGTGGCTGACAGTCTTAGACGAGGTTTCCAGAAGGGTTATTGGCGTCTGTTTCTTTGCTCCTGCCCTGGCCACTTGATTCTCAGGGGTGTTCCCACTGTCTCCTGCCCACCGCCTGCAGCCTGCACGTGAGCCCGGTGTCCCAGGCCGCCCGTTGCTGCTCTGACAGAACGGCATAGGCTGGGAATTCACGATCACAGAAATGAGCTGGGCTCGGGCGACAGAGGCTGGGAGGTGGAAAGTGCTTCCTGCTGCAACATAGTGTCCCCGAAAGGGCAGAATCCACCTTTCAACAAACCCACCTCCAGGAGCGTGAACCCACTCCTCAGCAGTCCTCGCGCTGCCCTCTTAGAGGTCCCGCTTCTCAGCGCTGCCCACCTGGGAGCCAGTGCCCAGCACACAGCAGTGGGGGACTCACCTAGCCCGCAGCGCCTGTCAAAGCTCAGCAGCTCTGGCCTCCGCCCCATGTCTGCCATTAGCTGTGGTCCTTGTGACCTTCGGCTACCCCAGCTTGCTCTGCAAATAGAGTCTACCAGTGTCTCCGCCCTCTGCTGCCTGCTGGGTGGGAAAGCATTAGTTCAACCATCTCCTTCCAGATTAGTTGGGTAGGCCCGTGGGCAGAGACCCCACCCGTCAAGAGAGAGAACAAGGAAGAGGAAGTGGGTGGGGACATTGAGGTCACCCGCTTGCATCTCTGACCACCCTCCCTGAAAGGATGGGGAGTTTATGGGGGCAACAGTACAACAGACCAGAGCCAGGTATCTCCCATCAGCTTCCAAGGCAGGGCCAGTGAGAGGGCAGCGCAGAGGGCAGGGGAGGGGACAGAGCGGAGACAAGGCCAGGGTGAGGAAGGCCCCAAGGGTGGCGCTGGTGGAGCAGGGAGAACTACGGTCACGCAGGAAGCCACGGAAAACTTCAGGCCACTGGGTGACTGAAGAGGTCTTGGCTTTGCACAGCCTTCCTGGGATGCTGCTGGAGAGGCCCAGCTGGCTGTGAGGCTGGTGACCACCCTGACACACATGGGCTGGCCATCGATGGTGTGTCCCTGGAAAGCCCAAGTCACTGAATCTCAGGCTGTTTTGTCCTTATCATCCGGGAACAAGAGGTCTCCTCCTGAACACCCGCCAGGTCTTCGACTCTGCTCAAGGCGAGGAGCCTCGGACGGTTCGATGGCCAGTAAGAAAACCATGCACTGGAAATGCACGCAGTGCCCACCTTTCTGCGCCTTTCCGGCTGCCTGCTGGCTGCCCCCTCACTGTGATTCATGAAGAATACAGGCGTTTAAGGAAAAACTTCCATCTTCCACCAGGGATCCTCTAGGCCTCAGGGACGTTAAATACTACGGCGATTTCAGACAAGCCAAGCAGAGCAGAAAGCCACGCACCAACACAGCATGTGGAATTACAGGAGATGCTTCGAGTTTGGAACCACTTAGACGGCAGATTCTAGGCTTATAACCTTAGAAAACTACAATAATTCAGGATCTGCTTTGCCTCAGTTCCTCAGTACATAAAAATGCAGATTTGAAAACCTGCCCTGTGGTTACAAGAATCAGAAGTGATGCACGTTACCCACAGGGAGAGTGACTTTCCCAATACACGCAGCCTGGTATCGGGCTCCATTCTGGGTCCCTGACCGGCTCTCTGGACCCCCCTACATATCATTCATTTATTAATTTCTTGAGATTCTACTGTGGACCCAACACTTTGCTCGCTGCTCGGGAATAACTGGATAATAGAGGTAGGTTTCTCCATCGTGGATACCGCACCGTCACGGGAGCAGGTTCTACCTCCTCCCAAAGCATTGGTTTTGTTGTGGGACAGAGGATTTTCCTAGCTTCTGGATATAAATCAGGAACGATGTAAGACAAACATGCAAATCGCATTCCCCTTTGTGGATGACTACATGGACACGCAATCCAGTGCTGATCCGTGAGATTCAAACCACAGCAGCCTGGGAATGATTCTTTTCCATGACAAAGATTGAGCCTATAATCCCAGCACCCTGGGAGGCTGGAGCAGGAGGGTTGCAAGTTCAAACCCAACCTAGGCAATTTAACAACTTAGTGAGATTCTTTCTCAAAATATAAACAGGGAGAGGGGACAAGGCTGGGGACGCAGTCCAGTGTGAAGGCCCTGAGTTTGATCCCTAGTTCTGTGTGAAAGAGAGGAAGGAGAGAGAGAGGTGCTTTCTACCTACCTCCAACCCAGTATCTTACTGTAAAAGGAACCAACGCTGGTGATACGACGATGCTTGGTGGCGACAAGATCCCTCTTGAGGTCACACAGCATCGTGACGTCTTGGGTTTGGTCGTACTAGAGGACCGAAGAGCCCGGGTCTTGGTGATGTCACCGAACTGCAAAGCAGAGCGAAGCCACTGCTGCTCACTAAAGTGTCCGGGTGTCAGGACAGGGACCGCGGCTCCCAGGAGGAGGGCAGCGTAAGGCCACAGGAGCTCCACCCGCAAATGCTGACCACGAGTTCAGTTCATCCAGGAAGGGCTGCGAGCCAGGGCCGCACTGCCAGGCTGCTGCCCTCGCACTCTCTCCCTGGAGCTGGGCCTTGGGGCTCGCGGCGCCCCTCGGCACTCCGCAGGATGAACTTGCCGCTCCCTAGAGCTGCATCTTAGCAAGGAGACGAGCTGTGCCCCCATTTCCCCGGCAATAATTTTCTTGCCCCCGAAGCGGGGCCTCCGCCCTCGGAACACCACGGCTCTCCCAGGTCTGCCCAGCACCATCAGTTTAGCTTCGCTTCTTTCTGGTCCGTGTGGGGACGCTGCCCGAAGGAGACCGCCCGGAGATGCGACCTGTTCGTTTATTCTTCGGTAAAGCAGAAGGGAGCACGCAGCTGCCTCTGACAGCTTCTCCTCCGAGGGAGCTCAGGCGTGCTGGCTGCATTTCTGCAGGAGTGTGAGTCCTGTCACACGGGGCGGCGGTGGCCCTGCCGCCTCTCCCCACCTGTCCCCGCCAGCTGAGGGCTTCTGGCCATGCGCTAGCTGCTGGACGCTGCCGGCCTGCTGGCCCGGCCCGGGTTCATTGCTGTCTTCCTGCGATCTCTACACCAGCTGAGCATCAGCCCCTCCAAACCTGCTTCCATTGTATTCTCTACTTTAGACTTGCTCTTAATGCAGGGTCTATCGAAGAAGCACCATTTCCCCAGGTGCGTGGGTAAAATTCAGTCCCCTCAGGGAGGAGCTGCCTGTGCCAGGGCTGCTCAAGACTGCAGACCATCATCACAGCTGTTTCCTCCACCATCTTTGCCCACGTGGCAGGCAGAGCACTATTCTCACTTCATGGTGACTCCGCAGCTCCAAGCTCTTCGGAGCAAGCCTGGGCCTCAGGCTGGCTGAGACCAGCGCCAGGCTCTTTCCTTTCTCTGTGAGTCTTTACTGTTCATCTGCAGGAAGGAAAACTGTGTGTCATAGAGACTCTCAGAAAGATGGTCCTACAGAAGGAGCACTCCGGGATGGGAGTGCACACCGGGATGGGAGTGCCAAGTCCATTATGGGAGGGTAGCCTGGTGTCACCTCTGGGCTCCCAGCCTCGCCACCATCAGAAGCAACTTCCACGAGACCCCTCCCACCTGCGAGTCGCAGTAGCTGCCTTTGCAATTAGCATTTGCCGCCAGCTGAGCCTGGCCAGAACCACTGGTCTGCAGTCAGCCAGAAAGAAAAACAGCAGCCAAGGTGCACAGTGTTACTTTTCCCACACGGACTGAGGCATTAAATCCCGAGTCTCTGACCCTTTAAATCTACGTGACAATAATTAATGGGAGGAAGATAACTAATATTCACGTTTGCCCTCGAAGCCTCGATAATAAGGACACAGGTTATGTAAGGCGGCCAGAGAGGCTCACCGCTCCCGACCTGGCTGCTGGCTCGAGCCCGCCTGTCCATGCAAGGCTTTCAGCGTCACCTGTGGGCGAGCGCACAGGGAGGGCAGGGGACCCATCCCAAGGGTGCCGCCTCTGCACGGTCTCAGTACCCGCATACGGACTTGTGCACGGTGGATTCCCATCCCGGCCTGGCGCCAAACTCTGCAGCCCTTCACCACCGGGGCAGTGCTCTCTCACCAATGAAGTCACTTCCTGCCCCTGGATCAAAATTCCTCCTTCGTGAAATAGCTGGGTTGGACTAGATCAGTGCTTTCTATCAAAGTCACCTGCCTCCAAATATTACAGATGTTACAACCCTGCAAATGTCTCACCCCAACTTCCTAATTTACTGAAAAAGGAACACTAAAGAATTTTTATTGATCTTGTTTTTATTGTATTTACTTACTTCCTGTTTGTATCGGGTTTTTATTTTGAGGCCTGGCAATTGAAACTATGGATCCTTTTTAATTTTTTTTTTCAGTCAGGGTCTTACTAAGTCACTAAGTGAACCAAGCTGGGCTCAAACTTGTGATCTGCCTTCTGGGGTGATTGGCGTGCACCACCACTCCTGGCCAGGAATCTTTACCTTTTTTTTTTTTAAAGAGAGTAAAATTAAACATAGCAAAACATAACAAAACATCGTAAGACAACAATGTAAGACACACAGACTTCAAAGCAAGACAACCAGAGATCTTCACTGTCTATCATATTGTCTCTTGTTTTCTTCCAAATAGTTGTCCGTATCTTCACATACAGCGAATTCATTCAAAACAACATAGTATAAAACTGATCAGAACAAGATGATGAAGGCATTTTAGGTCTTCAAGACCAGACAATAAGGAAGTGAACAATGGTTGCCATAGTGTCTCTCATTCTCTTCAAAATAGCTGTCCATACCTTCATGTATATTGAAATTAAACAAAACAAAACAGGCTAAAATCACTCTGAATAAAGAATAATAATATTGCTGGATTTCACATCATGATGCTACGGAATCAGCATTGGGTACCTTAGTGTCTCTTTTTCTTCAAAGTAGCCGTTCATTCATTGTGCACTATATAATTGATTCTCATAAACTGTGTAGAAGTTCTATGCATGCATGAGTCTCTACATGTATACCTAATCTTTTTGTATTAGAGAGAAAAACAAAACAAGACAAAACAAAACAAATTCCTAGAAAAACACGAAATGAAAAAGACATGTAAAGAACAATAGCAAAGAGCCCAGAACACTGACAATATAGGCCTTCAAAACAAGGTGTATGAGCATAACTAGGGTTGTTATTTTACATAGTGATCTTCAAAAGTTCCTCAGATCACTATACAGTAATATGCACAATTGTTCCAATCCTATGAGTGCTATTTTGTTCCAAAAACTTACAGAGTTTGTAGTGCAATCATCTTAGCTATCTTAAGTATGTTTATATAATTTTAGACATTTTCTCTTTTCCTCATTTTCCCTGAGATTATTTTTCCCCTTTAAGCAGATTCTTATCCTTTCACTATAATTATTGAGTTTTTGCATCTTATGTATTCTTACCATTTCTTATACTAGGGAGACTGTACAATATTTACACATGTGAGTTAGATTTTTTCACTTATGAGTATGGTCTCGAGTTGCATATCTCAATGTGATCATTCTTTATAGCA
>PVJX010041718.1:0-14528 GCA_004027295.1 Dolichotis patagonum
TATCAGAGATTAGAGTTCACCCAAGGGCAGTGTGCGCTAGCTCCTCCCTTCTGGGCCAGTCAACCTTTGCAGGCCTTCACTGCATCAGTGTGCACTGATCTCAGGAAAGTAATATTGTAGTGACTCACTGGGTCCCTGCCAGGGGCACGGCCTAGTCCAAGCAGATTCCACCAATCCGCTAGGCGAGGGGAGCAACCAGCTGAAGCCACTTCCTTATGGAGTTAGGGCTGTCCTGCCCAAATCCAACATGTTGTTCAGTCAGTTTCCCCTTTCCCATGGGAGGGTCTTATTCCCATCACTCACCGCATGTGGATGCCACTCCCCGAGAACTGCTGGGCTCCCCAGCCTCCCACCTCAGCGTGGCTGTGGTGGGAATTCTCGGTGCCTCTGGATGGGTCGAATGCAGGGCCGGTCTGGGTGAGCCTCATGCAGGGCTGTTCAGCTCCATGCTCCAGCAGCTCAAGCCAGTTGCTTCGGTGCAGATCGCTTGTTCAGGTTGGGCAGGAATTCAGGCAGCTCGAGGAGTGTGCTGTGCTCGCTGATCTTATCTTCACTAATAGTAGCCCCAGGGCCTCATATTCGAGCGGTTTTTTGCACTTCAGTTTCCTCCTGGTTTGTGAGAGTCCATCTCTCTCCATTTGGGTCTCTCCAGGGTGCTTTATCCTGGCATTTGAGCTGTCTCTCTCAGAGAAGGTCTCTCTCCTGCTACCTACCAGTCTGCCATCTTGTCTTCTCTCAAAATGTATTTTTAAAATAAAAATTATACACTGTCATATATATTGTTTTTTAGCTTGCTGCTTCACTTAATGGACTATAGTGAACATCTTTTCTCCTCAGTAAGTTCATGTCAACATCATGATCTTTTAAAGATGTTATGTTTTAGATTGAAAATGTTCCCCATATTCTCATGTAGGGAGACTGGAAGGAGATTGGTACTATCATTTAGGTGGGGCATGGCTGGAGGTGGGCCTCTGCTGGAATGATCTGGAGGAGCATATTGCCATTCCGGCTACTCTCTTCTCCTAGTTTCTTGCTGCCAGTGACATGAGCAGTTTTCCTCTGCCAGACACTGCCACCATGCTGTTTCTGCCTTGGAGACAGCAGATGAGGGACTGTAACTCTGAGCTTCAATAAACCTTCCCTCCATTAAATTGTGAGTGTCAGGTGTTTTTGTCCCAGTTAAGAGAAAGTGACTAAAACAATCACAGAATTAATAACTCCTTTTTGCCATCCTCCATTACTTTTCCTTACATGATCCTCCTCCCTCCTGTGATTTCTCTTCCTCTTACAACAGTTTACCTTCTTCTTTCATATCATCTTTTTTAGGTTACACAAGTAGAGAAAATATGTGACACTTATCTCTCTGAGTCCGGCTTGTTTCACTCAAAGTTATGATTTCTAGTTCTATCCATTTTCCTGCAAATAATTTTGTTTTTCATATATACATGTTTTTCATTCATCCACATATGGGCACCTAAGCTGACCATTGATCCACATATGGGCACCTAAGCTGGGTCCATATCTTGGCTATTGAGAATTGTTCTACAATATACAGGGTGTCCAGGTATTCCTTGGATAGGCTAATTTTAATTTCTTCAGATATATACCACAGCGTGGGATAGCTGGGTAGTTGAGTAGTTGTACTTTCAGTTTTTTTTTTTTGAGGATTTTCTATACTGATTTCCATAGTGACTTTCCTAATTTAGCTTCTCACTGACAGGGTAGAAGCATTACTTTTCCCCTGCATCTTCACCAGCCTTTATTGTTGGTTTTTGCTTCTGGTTTTTTGATTTGTTTGTTTGGTTTTTGTATATGTTTTCTTTTGTATTTGTTTTGTTTTTGAGACAGGGTCTCACTACGTATTTCAGGCTGGCCTTGAACTAACTGTGTAGCCTAGGCTGGCTTCAAAATCACATCCATCCACTTTTCTCAGCCTCCTAAGTACTGGAATTAGAGATGTGTGCCACTATACCAGGCTGGGTTTTGTATTCTTGATGACTGCCACTCTAACTGAGGTGAGATGAAAGCTCAATGTAGTTTTGATTTGTATTTCCCTAATGTCTACAGATGTTAAACATTTTTTTTCTATACTTAATGGCTCCTCATTCTTCTTGTGAGAAGTCTCTGTTCAATTCATTTGCCCATTTACTGATTGGCCAGTTGAATTTTTGTTGTTAAGTTTTTTGAGTTCTTTATATATTCTAGATACTAAACCTCTGTCAGAAGAATAGCTAGTAAAGATCTTCTCTGATTCTGTAGGCTATTTCCCTCACTCTCTAATTTTTTTCCTTGATATGCAGAAATCTTTTAAATTGATGTAGTCTCTTTTGTTGATTTTTGTGCTTATTTCTGGGCTATTTGAGTCTTATTCAGGAGGTCTTTGACTTTACCTGTGGCTTTAAATGTTTCTCCTATGTTTTGTTTTTACAGTTTCAAAGTTTCAGGTCCTTTATCTAGGTCTTTGATGGATTTTAGAATTGATTTTCATATAGCATGAGAGACAGGATTTTGTTTCAATCTTGTGCATTTGGCTATTCAGTGTTCCTAGAGCTATTTATTAAACAGGCTGATTTTTGTTCTTTTATCAATACTCAGATGGCTGTTGTTCTGTGAGTTTTGTCTTCTATTCCACTAATCTACTTGTCTATTTTTTGTGTCAATACAATGCTCTTTTTGCTATTAAATTTTATTGTAAAATTTGAAGTAGATACTGTGATACTCCAGCATTGGACTTTTTACTTTAGATTGTCTATATTGGGTTTTTCGTGTTTCTATATAGTATTATGATTATTTTTTCTAGGTCTTTGAAGAATGTTATTGGACTTTGACTGGAGTTTGCATGGAATTTGTAGATTACTTTTGGTAATATGGCCATTTTAACAATATTTTTTGACCCATGAACGTGGGAGATCTTTTCATTTTCTAATGTTTTCTCTACCTTTTTCTTTAGTATTCTGAAGTTTTCATTTAGAGGATTTTTATCTCCTGGTTAGTTGAGTCCTAGAAATTTGCCTAGTGACAAATATGGTCATTCATATTTGGCTCAAAATAAACCAACTTCTTATTTCCTTATACAGAGTTGTTATTTACATTGATACTACTTTAGCCCTATTGCATATTTCATGAACAATGGGAAACTGTATATCAACAAAAGGTGGAAGTTTTGGACCTGAGGACTCAACTCTAAATTGTGGACAGTCTGGCAAAGTTCTGTTCTTCTGGGTGTTCTCACTTGTATAACACTCTGTTCACTGTGCATTTCTCATAAACATAGCAAGGATCTTTTACTCATCATAAATGCAAGTTCAACTGAGTTGTGACTTTTATACAAAGATAACATTGAAAGCAAAGAAGAAGATAACTTTCCATTATAATATCAAAGTACAAAGTCTTTGAAATTCAAGAAGGCCATGCTAAAAGGTAATCATGACCTCCAACAGAAAACCCATCCTCCAGTGGTATAACACTTTGGGCCTGGGCCTCTAAACACAGGCCCAGGGACCCAAAGCATATTTGCAGAAGGAATAAACTAAGCTAAAATGCTACCATCAGATTCCCCTTGACCAAACAGGTTATGGAAAATAATAGCAACATGCTGGTTTTTATTGTAGATGCCAAGGCCAACAGCCTCAGAAGAAACAATCTCTGAAAAAGAAATTTCGATATTTAAGGGTAAATCTGACTTTTATATTTTGCAGTTAATTCAGTGCGTGAATGACAGTATGCAGACCAGAAGAAAACAATGTGTAGGGCAAAACCAGTCCACAGACTAGTTTAAAATTTGGCGAACTCACCACTGAGTCCCATGTCCTGAGTGTGACATGATCAGATGGAGTCACTGAATTTGAAGGATTTATATGAATAGGAACAAGGGCTGACTCCACTGTAGCTTGTGTATACCAGTGAGGGGCCAATGACCAGAAAACCCCACCAGACATTGTATCCAATAATCCTAAGGATGTTGGGTCATCTACAGAGGTTGAAAGTAGATGGCTGTTAAAGGGCCTAAGATAGCCCAAGACAGTTTCAGTTCTTGACTTACAACATTCTGTCTCTCCATACTCACAACATTCTAGTCAGCTGAGGTCAAGCAGTGTGTTGGATGTTAAAGCAGATGTGGCTGCTTCGAGAATTTTCAATATTATTTTGAGGATTTTCATTGTTATGGCAGCCCAAGTAGGCTAATGCAGCACCTCTCCAATTCTCACCGGACCTACCTCTTCTTTTTATGCTTCAAGTGTGCTCTGCCTCCCTGTCTGTGCCTCTTCATGCAGCAGCTCTTCCCCATACTTAGTTGTTAACATGTTTTTTTCCACTTCAGAGGTGAACCGCATCTCATAACCTTTGTTTCTGCTATGGCCACAAAATAACTGACTAGGGGCTAGAAAGATGACTTCTGACTTGACTTGAATCACAAAAAGTATTATGGCTTGAAAGATGCTGTGTTATGGCTTTTTTTTTTTTTTTTGAGTTTGGAAATTAAACAAGTAGCACTGAAGTAGTTTCTGTGATGGACACTGTCACACCATGCTGTATGTTCCCTTCAGGAAAGGTCTTATCACCTCAACTGCTGGGTGTGCTGTGTCAGCCATCACTAGTGATGGTCTGGGATTAGAGAAAACTGCCTTTCCTGAGGTGACTTGACCTTTTGGGGACAGCCTGCAGCCAGTGACAGCCATGCTGGCAAAAAAAGTTCAGCTCTAGCCTCAATTCCAACAATGCTGAAGGGCCACCACCCAAAAGGCAACCTTACTGGGCTGGCTGAGGACTTTGCTGGACTCTGTCATAGCTAGATTGCTCCTTTCTCCTCTTGCTTTTTTTCTGCCCCTCTTTTCTGTAGCTTTTAATCCTGAGAGTACTTCCTGGTAAAGATCTTCCCTGCTAGCTTCTATTAGTCTGTTTCTAAGAAACAACCTAGAAATTATCAATTAATGACTATTTTGTTGTAAATTTGTGACATCATACAGACCATGGAAGAGATGTTTATTTAATTTATTTATTTATTTTGGTACTGAGAATTGAACTCAGGACCTTGCACTTGCTAGGCAGGCACTATGCTGCTGAACTATATCCCCAGGGAGATGTTTATTTTGAAATACAAATTCAGTGACAAATTAAAGGGAAGTAATGACTGCATATCATAAGAGAATAACAGAAATTAGTGTCATGAATATAAAATTGAGTTTATTAATGGTTTGGTGACATTAAACATTTTGGTGTGCTAATGACCATTTCAATAAATTAGCGTTGTGCCTAGAAGAGATTTGCAGACTGATCTAGCTTTTGTGCCTTTTGCTTTACATCTCTCATTTGGACTTTGTGTGTGATGTATGTGCTAAAGACTACCCATAAGATCCAACATTACCAATATGCTAAACACAAACTGTCCACTGAGTTACGCCCCAGTTGAGTTTCACTTGTTTTCTTCAAAAGCTCTTTGCTATGATGGTTTAGGGTTTGGTTTGTTACCAAAAATAGCCAGGTCAAACATCTGCCATGATGGGAAAAAACACTTAAGTAAACTTTCTTTTAGAAACTTCATTTCTTAAGAGAGATAAAGAAATGAAACTCATCTGTATCCAACAAATGAACAACCTGTATACTGACAGGATACTTTCATTTTGTTTTGCTTTTACCTGTGAACAGTAAGTAACATCAGAGACAACATGAAGGTGGCCCCTAGCAGGGAAGTGTGGAAGGTCTGGAGGGAAGGCTGCAGAGCTTCAAGCAAAAAGAGGGCAAAACATACGGTGGTTAACGGGAAAACTGTAAGCTTTTCCTTATCAGCATGCAAGAGTACATGTTTGGGATGAGACTAGATTTAAAATACTGTTTTTTGTTTTTTGTTTTTTTTCTAGCTGTGTGACCATGAGCAAGTTCACTGAACTGTCCTAAATCTGTTTCCTTAAGCACTGGAGCATTTATTTCCCAATAAATGAATATCTTATGGAGACATGAAGATGATTCAGAGGCCCTATTCTCCAACAGCTTATTATTATGTAAGGAGTGTGTGATCATCTGGCCCCTGGTGAATGGAGATGCATCCTTAGGGATTTGCAGAGAAGTGAGTGTCAAGTGATACTCCACTGGCCAGTGGCCACTTAATGCAGAAATCCTTCACTGAACTATAGGAAGCCTCTAATACAGGGAAAAGGGTACAGTTTTAGGGTGAGACAGACCTGACTTTGAGTCATGGTCTGCTTTGTGTAGTTTCTCAAGTCATGCAAATCCTAAACTAAACTTATCTCTAAAACTGGGGTTATCTTGGTCTCTTTCTTCACTGAGACAGTGATTCCTGACATTCACAACTTCAAGGAGGAAAGGTTTATTTTGGTTCACAGTTTGTAGACATTTTAGATCAAAGTCAGCTGGCTCCAAAGCAGGACAGCATGGCATAGACTCCTGGCAGAAGAGAAGCAGAGCAAGTCAAAGGAAGAGTTGGGAAGGCAGACTAATCCCTTCTAGGTCACATCCTCCAGTATCCATCTCTTTGCACTAGACCCCACCTCCTAATAGCAACTCAGCTATAGCTCCCATAATCCAGTCCCTTTCCAAAAGCCCCATTCATTGATGCATAAAGTTCTTGGGGGAACATCTAGATATAAACTATAATTGGGGTGATACCTTATACTGTTGCAGTAGTAACTGAAATGAGACATATTAAAACACTTAATGCAGCTATGCAGCATTCTCTTCCTTCCTCCTTTTCTCTTTCTCCTCCCTCTCTCTCTCTCTCTCTCTCTCTCTCTCTCCTCTTTTTTTTGGTACCAGGAATTGAACTCACGACTTCCCTCTCTTTTTTGAGACAATGTCTCACTGTGTTGCCCAGACTGTTCTTGAATTCGTAGGCTCAGATGATCCTTTCACTTCATCCTTCTGAGTGGCTGGGAGGAGAACTTGGCTCATTCACTGTTAATTTACTGAAAAAATATTACTTGCTATGTTGATACCACTTGCTAGGTGGTATCAACAAGACAAAACAGAAAAAAGTTGAAGTTTCTGGTGTACCTGAAAGAAAAATAAAAGGCTCATAAACAGAACTGTGCCCACAAAGGCTTGATGATGGTAAATATATTATTTTTATTTTTATTTATTTGTTATAGTGCTGGAGATCAAACCCAGGACCTTGTACTTGTTAGGCAAGTGCTCCACTGACTTAAACCCCCAGCAGATAATATTTTTGAATGCGTACTGTGCCAAGCACTATGTCAAGTAAGATGTGATTTAGACACTAGCATCTTGTCTCATTCTTGTTTAGAAAGGAAGTGGCTAGAGAAGACAGACAGGAGAGATGGTATTCAAATCACGGTTAACCTCTTATTATAAGTCATGAAAAAGTTTGAAATCTATGCTGGATTTGAAACCTATGCTGGATGACTTGTTTGCTCCTCCCAATTCACTTTCCATCCTGCCCTGTCCTGCTCAAGACACCAAGAGGCAGATGAGGAAGAACTCTCTCAAATGCTGCTAAGTCTTGTCTTCTACTGATTATCTCTGCAGAAATCAGTAGGAAGAGTAGGCGGAAGAGTCCCCTTGCTACCTCCCTGTTGACTGCCTTGAGCCTGCAGTGTCCCTCAGCTGAAATTCACTTTTCTGAAGAAGGCCAATACACTGTGTGCGACTCTCTCTCTGTTCCAGTTCTCTGTTTTCTCTCTTCAAATGTCTACACTTGATGATGCCACACCTAAGCTGCAACCAGACATGCATTACTGTACTATCACCTGTGGGCTGAATACAACTTGATGAATAGTAACTTCTGAACAAATTAACACATCTTAATCCATCTCTACTGCCATTTCCCCAGTCCAAGTTGTCACTGGACTAGATGACTGAACAGCATCCATTCTTTTGGGGGGAGAAGGTGAAGGGTAGGACATAAAAATGAAATGTTTCTGCTCTTCTCCAATGACTATTTTGTTGGTGTTGCTGGTGGGGTTAAATCTTGCTTTTCTGTTCTCAGTGATATCTTGGTTAGATTTCAGAACTTTATGGTTACTTTTACTGGTTACAATTCAATCTGATTCAATCCTAAATTTCATTTATCTAATTTTTTTTTCTTTTAAGAATTTATGTTTAGAAGCTGGGGCTTTGTAAGCTCAGTGTTAGAAGGCTTGTCTAGCACTCTCAGGCCCTGGGTCCTATCACAAACACCCCCACCCCACAGGACTTTTCCCTTAAAAACTCTATTTATAATGAGAAATTCAAATACCATATACAAAAGTAAAAAGGCTTTCAATTGCAGTAGATTTAATAATTGCTAACATTTTGCCAGTATTTAATCTTTCTTTTTCTTTTTTCTCTGGATTATTTCTAATCTAGATATTGAATATCATATCATTCACTTATAAGTTTTTCAATGTATACATCCAACAAATAAAGTCAACTGTTCTTCTAAAAATCAAATTTTAAACTGGGTGTGGTAGCACACGCCTGTAATCACAGCACTCAGGAGGCTAACGCAAGATGATTGTTGCCAGCTGGTGACCAGCCTGGGATTCAAACTGAGCACAAGGCCAGTATGAACTGCATAGTGAGACCCTGTCTCAACTGCCCCCCTCCCCGGGAAAAAAAAAAGACAAGCACAAGTGGAAGGCCTGCACAGCAAACTCTACCTAGTTGTGTACCCTCGACACCTCACTCGGAACCCACCCAACATGCGCAAACAGCTGAGGAGCATTGGTAGGTTACTTTAGGTTCTGATTGGGCCTTGCACAGCAAGCCCAAGTGGCAGAGGAACCTCTTGTGCCGAAAGATGTGAGTGGAAGTCCTACACAGCAAACTCCACCTATCCATGTAATCTCAGTACCTCACTTAGAACCTGTTAGGTCCCTATCCAGCCACCCCAGCCAGTTGGGGAGCTTGGCATGAGCTGAAGGCCTTCACAGTGCACTCCACCTAGCTGTTCAGCCTTGGTACACCACTCAGAACATGGTAGAGTCCCACCCATCAATCCCAAACAGCTGCGGAGGTTCGGAGTGCCACATGGGGTGTGCTGAAAGTCTACCCAGCATACTTCCCCAACTTGAGGAGTGCCACTAGGGACCTGATAAGGCCTGCCTAACAACCTCCACTCAACTGGGGAAACTCCCTGCAGTACAGACAGACATCCTCAACCCAAGAAGCAACTGAAGAAACTGCATACAGTTTCCTCAGGGGAATACAGGAAAATGACAAAATGAAAGAGTAAAATTTAATCTCAAACCTTCAGCCCATCTCAGACAAGCCTAGGAGACATGGACATAGAAGAAAATGTAAACCATACACCTGAAACTTCTGAAATGATAGCAACTAAAATAAAGAAAGGACTCCATGAAGCTGTAAAGGAACTCAGATCAGAAATAATCTCCCAGGTAAAACAGGAAATGATGAATGTAATAAAAGAAATACTGAACAAATCTAAAGAAGACATAGTTAAAAAATTGAGGAGCATTGCAAAAAGATGGAAACCTTGAATGAACAACATAAGGGAGAAACAGAATACATGAAACAGATTCAAAGAGATTTCCAGGAAACCAAAAATTCCATCAAAAGCTGGCAAAACCAGTAAAAGCGAAGATAGACTTTCAGACCTTGAAGACAAGATTGCAGCTAGTGAACAAGAAAGGAAAGATCTTTTAAAAATAACAAGGAATCAGGAAATAACAATTCAACAGCTGCAAGATGATGCAAAGAAAAACAACATAAGATTGATAGATGTAAATGAAAAAGGTGACATCACAAGTGTTATAAAAAGACTATTTACAGAAGTAATAACTGAAAATTTCTCAAAGTTGGGAAAGGAAACTGACATGCAGATAAATGAAGAATATAGAACTCCAACTAGCCATAACCAAAATAAATCTACAACCATGTATATAATAATCAGCATCCCAGAAATTCACCATAAGAACAGAATACTAAAGCTGTTAGAAGAGACAGATTACCTATAAAGCAAAACTCATCCAAATTACAGCATATTTCTCAATAAAACAATCAAGTCAAGAAGGGCATGGAGTGAAGTATTTCAAATCCTAAAGGAAAACAACTTCCAACTCAGATTGATGTACCCTGCAAAACTGTCCTTCAAAATTGATTAAGAAAAAAGATATTTCCATGACAATGAACAGCTAAAGAACTTCATGACTACCAAACCAACCCTGCAAAGAATACTAAAAGATAGTCTAGATAGAGGTAAAAATAACTATGACTCTAAGAACACCAGCAGGAAAAAACCACTAAGCAAGGCAAACAATTAAACAAAGGGGAAAGATAGAAGCAGCAGAAAGAATATGACACAAAGAAGCCAATATATATCAGTTATAACCATTAATGTAAATGGCCTCAGTTGACCAATTAAAAGAAACAGATTGGCAGAAAGGATCAAGAAATAACATCTAACCATTGCTGTATACAAGAAACCCATCTAACCCAAAAGAAAATTCATAGACTGAAAGTCAAAAGATGGAAAACAATACTTCATGCAATAGGAACCTCCCCCTAAAATAGCAGGGGTAGTTATTCTGTTCACAGACAGTGTGAACTTGAGGATTTTTTTTTTTTTTTTACTGGTACTGGGGATCGAACTCATGACTGCATGCTTGCAAGACAGGCACTTATGCCACTGAGCTAAATCCCCAGCCCCAATGTGAACTTCAAACCAAGAATAATAAGAAGAGATAATTAAGGACACTACATACTAGTTAGGGGAAAACTTCAAGAGGAAGAGCTAACAATCTTAATTATATATGCACCAAATATGGGAGCATGCAGCTATGTGAAACAAATATGAATAGAAATGAAAAATCAAATAAAGAATAACACAATTATAACAGGAGACCTTAACGCTCCATTGACACAAAGAGACAGATCAACTAGACAGAAAATCAGCAAAGAAATAACAGAACTGACCAGGGATTTAGCTCAGTGGCGTAGACACCTGCCTGGCAAGCACAAGGTCATGAGTTCAATCCCAGGTACAAAAACAAAAAAATTTTTTAAAAAACCCCAAAACTATACAGAACTGAATCAAACTTGTGAACAAATGGACTTAGTAGACATATACAGAGTGTTTCACCCACCAACATCAGAATATACATACTTCTCAGATGCACATGGGACATTCTCTAAAATAGACCATATACCCATAGAACATGCTTAAGTAAATGCAAAAGAATTGAAATTATCTCCTGTGTGTTATCTGATCATAGTGCCATGAAATTAGAAATTAATGATAAAAGAAACTGCAAAAATCCCATAAACACATAGAAATTAAATAATATACTCCTGAACAATCAATGGGTCACAGAAGAAATTAAACAATACCTGCAAGCAAATGAAAATATAAATACAACTTACCAGAACCTGTGGGATGCAATGAAAGCCATCCTTGGAGGGAAATTTATTGTGGTGAATTCCCACATCAGGAAAACAGAAAAAAAAAAACACAAATAAACAACCTGATGCTACACCTCCAACATCTAGAAAAATGAGAGCAAGTCAAGCCCAAAGCCAAAAGAAAGGAGGAAATTACAAATATCAGAGAGAAAATTAACACAATAGAGACAAAAAATACAAAGAATTAACAAATCTAAGAGTCAGTACTTTGAAAGAATAAATAAAATTGATAAGCCTCTAGCCAACCTTTTTTAAAAAAGGAAAGAACTCAAATTCATGCAATAAGGAATGAAAAGGATACAATCACTACAGACTCTGTGGAAATACAGATTATCAATATCTACTTCGAAAACCTTTACTCTCATAGGTTTGGTAACACAGAAGAGATGGACAGATTCCTAGAAACATATGAATTACACCGGCTGGATCAAGAAGATGTAAAACTGCTGAATAACCCAATTTCAATTAACAAAATTTAAAATGCAACTAGAACTTTATCAACAAAGAAAAGCTCAGGTCCTCATGCACTCACTGTGGAATTTTATAAGAAATTCAAGGAAGACTTAATGCCAACACTCTTCAAAGACTTCAATGAAATCAAAAGGGAAGCAATTTTCCCTAACTCATTCCTGGAAGCAAGTATTACCCTAATACCAAAGCCAGAGAAAGACCCAACCAAAAAAGAGAACTACAGGTCAATCTCTCTATAATGAACATAGAGGCAAAAATACTGAGCAAGTCATCAAGCAGACCAAGTGGGATTCATCCCAGGAAAGCAGGGATGGTTCAACATATGCAAATCAATAAATGTAATACACCATATCAATAGAGCCACAGATAAGAATTACATGATCATTCCAATAGATGTAGAAAAAGCTTTTGATAAAGTCTGACACTCATTCATGATAAGAACTCTATGGAAAATCAAAACAGATGGTCTTTACCTCAACCTGACAAAAGCCATCTATGACAAACCAATATCCAGCATCATATTAAATGGTCAAAAACTGAAATCTTTCACTCTAAAATCAGAACCAAGACAAATATGTCCATTATCACCACTCCTATACAATATAGTGTTGGAAACATTAGCCAGAGCAATTAGACCAGAGAGAGAAATAAAAGGAATTAAGACAGGAAAGGAAGAAGTTAAACTATCATTATTTTCAGATGACATGATACTCTATATAAAAGACCTCCAACACTCCACTAAAATAATTCTACATGTAATAACCAAATACAGTAAGGTGGCTGGATACACAGTCAACACTCAAAAATCAGTAGCATTCCTGTGCACAAACAACAAACTCATTGAAAGAGAAGTAAGAGAAACCACACTCTTCACAATAGCATCCCTAAAATAGAAATACTTGTGAATCAATCTAACAAAGGAAGTAAAAGATCTATTCAGTGAAAATTACAACACTCTGAAAAAAGAAATCAAAGAGGATCACAGAAAATGGAAAGACATTCCCTGTTCATGGATAGGAAGAACAAACATTGTGAAAATGGTCATTCTCCCAAAATTGTTATGCAGATTTAATACAATTCCAATCAAAATGCCAATAACATACTTTAAAGGTCCAGAGAAATCATTCCTAAAATTCATCTGGAACCAGAAGAGATGTAGTAGAGCAAAGGCAATTCTGGGCAATACAGGCAACGTGGGAAGCATCACAATCCCTGACTTGAAGTTATACTACAAAGCTACTGTGATAAAACTAGAATGGCTCTGGAATAAAGAGACTTAAAGATCAATGGAGTAGATTAGAAGATACCACCAGAACTACAGACACACTCAGCCTCCTTATCTTTTACAATGGGGCCAAAAATGTTCACTGGAAGAACGATAGTCTCTTTAATAAATGGTGCTGGAAAAACTGGCTCTCCATATGCTGAAAACTAAAACTAGACCCATGCCTGTTACCATGTACTAAACTAAAGTCTAAATGGATCAAAGATCTAAATATTAAAACAGAAACACTAAATTATTGAAAGACAAAGTAGGTAGAAATCTTGAAGACATAGGCGTAGGCAGAGAATTCATGTGCAAACATCAAACTGCATGGGAAATACTTCCTGTGATCAACAACTAGGATCTCATTTTATTAAAAATTTTTGCCGTGTCAAAGGAAATCTCCAACAGAGTCAAAAGAAAACCCATGAATTGGTGAAAAAAATCTTAGTCAACTGTCCCTGAGACAAAGGACTTCTGTCTAGAACATATAAAGAATTTTAAAAAGTCAGACCCCCGAAATTCAAAGACTCAATCCAAAAATGGGCATTAGATTGGAATATACACTACCAAGCTGAAGAAATACAAATGGCAAATAAATACATTGAAAAATGTTCAGTATCATTGGTCATTAGAGAAATGCAAATTAAAACCACACTGAGATTCCATCTCACTCCAAAAAGAGTGGCCAGGATCAAGAAAACCACCAATAAGAAATGCTGGAGAGGCTGTAGGAAAAAAAGAACACATCTTCACCAATAGTGGGAGTGTAGACTGGTGTAACCCCTGTGGAAATCAGTCTGGAGATTTCTCAAAAAGCTAGGGTTGGAAATCCCATTTGACCAAGCTATTCCACTTTAGGGCACATTCCTAGAAGAATCAAAAACATCATACCACAGTGATGTATGTGCACCCATGGTTATAGAAGCAAAATTTTTTTTTATTTGAAAGACAATAAAACAAAAGGGGGTAGTACAGAGCAGATCAGAACAGGACAACATTGGCAACACAGTACTTTACATTAAGTCAACTGGACATCAACAGTAGCTAACACCATATCTCTTACTCTGCTATAGTTGAGCATAGTTTCAAATACAATAATATCAAACATAACACAATAGTATAAAGCCATGCATAGAGTGAAAGAATTATAGGGCTTTCTGAACCGAATAACAGAAAATGTTCAATGGGTACTGTAATATCTCATTTTTGATAGAAAAGAAAAAAAATTTGTTTGAGCTATCACACATATTCAAATTCCAATAAGACACAATGTGATAGAACCAATGGTAGTAGAACAAAAACAAGCATGGTAGGACTTCTAAGAAGGATGATATTAAATCAGCAATAGCTGTCACAACAAAACTATCTTTCAAAATGGATGGAAAAAATATTTCTATGCTACAGAACACCTGAAGAA
>PVJX010041719.1:0-14522 GCA_004027295.1 Dolichotis patagonum
TGGAAGTGTAGACTGGTGCAACCACTGTGGAGGTCAGTCTGGAGATTCCTCAGAAAGCTGGGATTGGAAGTCCCATTTGACCCAGCTATTCCACTTCTAGGCATATTCCCAGAAGAACTGAAAACATCACACCAGTACACTTTTTAGTATCACTGAGGAAACAGCACTGGCCCTCCTGTTCATTAGATTACAAATCATTTTGGTAGAATAGACTGCTCCTGTGAAGACATGCTGTATCTATTCAGCAGCAGTGTGTCTAACTTAAAGATGTCTTCCAAGATCATCTAGGCCCATTCTGTTCAAGATGTTGTCCATGGGCTCTGGCTGGGTCTAAGACCAGTATCTGTCTTCAATTGCTATATGCAGATTGTGTGCATTTATGAACTTCTAACACCTGGTGACATTGTCATGAAAGCCAAAAGTGTGGTCAAGAAAAGAAAAAAAATATGATTAGAAAAGAAGGAACAAATGGAAGCAAAGCTTTTGTAAATAAGGGGGGTAGGGGGTAAAGGGAAGATAGGGGACAATAAACATAATTAAAATAAATAAATAAATAAATAAATAAATGAAATAAAATAAAATAAAATGAATTTTAGTTCTATGATTTATTTGGATTAAAAGGCCTCTCCCTGCACACAGCCTGAGAAGTACGGTTCGCTCATCTGTCACCCATTTCTGTATGTTGGGTGCTTCGTGATGTAGCATTGGCAATATCTCCATTCCTTACAACATCTCTCCACTGCGTATTTTATTATCATCAAGTTACAGATGAGGAGATTAAAGCTCAGAAGCAGAAATCGACCTGCTTTAAGGTCAAACAAGAAGTAAGTACTAGAATTTGGATTTGAACACAGAATCGTGCAGATTCCAGCTCTTATTTACTGTACTGTATATGCCTCATCTCATCCTATGAAATATGTTATTAGTAATCCCATTTCACAGTTAGAGAAACTAAAGCTCACAGCGATTAAGTGACTTGCCTGTAACCAGATAGCTGGTGAGTGATAGAACTGGATTTAATTTGTCGGCTTTAAACCCACATACTTTCCCACTATGCTACCCTGCTTTAAAAGGTTCAAGTGAGAAATGCGAGCCAGATAATAGAATATTGTTCTCTTGGTATTGAAGCATATCGGTTTCATGGGAAAGGTCACAAGGCTGGGGGAGGTCGGAAGTCTAATCTGGGACTCACGCCAAGGTCTGAGTCCTGTCTCGTTGGCACATACTTAGCCTGGGCATATATCAGAGTGACACCAGTGGGCTATAGCTCATGTTGACTATTTAACTCCTTTTCTCTAGCCAAATTTCAATGGAATTCTTTAAGATTCTTCTGGACTTTCTCAGTCTAAGCTGATGCTGGTGATCTTCCCTTTGTCTGGAATTATCTTTTCCTCTTTTTGCATTTAACGAATGCCTATTTATCACTCAAATACTAGTTTAAATTTTGTTTGTTCAGATAACCTTCGGGCAACACTAAGGAAGTCAGTGCTTCCCATTTCACAACTTCACATTGTACCAAAATTCTCTGTCGTGTTCCACATAATTGTAAAAGATTGATTGTATGATTCTTATTTTCACTTTCTCTTGGCATGTGAGCTCTGAGAGAGCAGAGCCTTTGTCCTGCTCACTTCTGCATCTCCAGTTCCTAGCCCCAGGCCAGGCACGCAAGACGCTCAATTAGGAGCTTTGTTTTGAAATAAAAGAATAGATGCATGGATGCCAATGCTGGCTTGTTATGCAATCATGCCTGTATTGTCTGAATTCTGTTAAACCAGTGTCTCCTCTGCTTGCTGGATCATAACAACTCAGAGTGACTGATAAAAGTAGAGAAGCCTAGGGGATATCCAGAAATCCCTATTTTTCTTAAAGCCAGCATACTGATTCTTAGGGCCAAATAAACTTGGGGAACACTGATGTCAAATATATGTGCCTTTTCGGGGGAGCATTATTTGACAATTGGGTCTGTAACTTGGTTAATTCTATTCTTGCATCTATCGCGATAGTATTAGTTACGGGAATGCCTTGTGCTGGAGGTGTTAGGTACAATGTTTAACTTAACAATTCTGGACACAACACCTCTTGCCCAGTTGCCCGTCATAGATCACCGATAACAGAGTAAAATCCAAACCTTCTCTACTTGAAACAAGAAACTTCCATAGTCTGCCCAAAGGTCCTTTCTTGCTGTGCACATGTGCTCTGCTTCGTGTGCACAAATGCACTTGCTATTCCCCGTACACACCACAGACCCCAGACTGTTGATTTCAGTAGTGCCGTTTTTGTATGTTACAGTCTCTTTCCCCATTTGTGCATCTTCAAATAACACTTTTTAGTTCTGGCTCAAAGCTGCTTCCTCTGCACAGCTTTCTGTGCTGCTTCTTCTGACGTCTCTCCGCACACTACAGAACTACCTTTTTCAAGGCTATCATCATATTCAGCTTTGCGTCAGAGCTTTTCGTGTGCCTGCGTTATCACTCCTTTCATGTATGAGCTACTTGAAGGCCAGGGCCATGACCATGCTTAAGGAACTTTGGGCTTCCCTGAAGCACACACAGTTTCCCCTTACTAGGAGCAGGCATTATCCCTCAGATCTTCAGGACAGTTAAGCATGTAAACATTATCAGGTAGAGATTTGTAATGATTCCTATCAACTTGGGAAGTTTAGAAGTTTAAGCAACTTAGCAGGGAGCTAGGGTCCTTACTCTGTAAACTTCCTCAGCCTATGAAAGAAGAGGGCACAGAGGTGGTGTGAGTGTCACACCAGCCCTGGGATAGGGGGTGGGAGTTTCCTTACAATATAAGAGAGGAGAAGAGACTTGTTCTTCCTCTTTTGCTCTTATTGCTTTTGCTGTCTTCTGCTGCCTTGGAGTGTTGCCCCTGTGCCCTGCACCCTGCTTTGGAGCCAGCCAGTTGTAAGCTGAAATCTCCACCAACTGTGAGCTAAATAAAGCTTTCCTTCCTTAATTTTGTGTGTCAGATATTTTGTTTCAGCAGTGAGAGAAAAGTAACCAAGACAGAATTCTCCAACTATTTTGTTCTCTCCATTTCCAACTTTATCAAGATCTTCACCCATCTTTTCCTTTTGTTTAGAATAGGCCCATCTTATCTTTTCTAAGGTCACCATCTTTACAAATCTATTTAAGCATCTTGATGAATGAATAAATGAATTCATCAGGATAGGCTAGATCATTCTATGATAAAACAAAACAAACATCAGTGGCTTAACACATCTAAAGTTTACTTTTCCCTCACACTGTATCCAAATTATAGCTCAACAGGACTTCTTTTTCCCCTTGTAGTCACTCAGGGTCTCAGATTGCTAACGGCTCCTTCTACACATGCTTCATGGATCACCATGGCAAGAGTGGGGGAGGATAGCAAATTGGGAACTGATTCTCATAGCTTCTACCTGAAAGTCACACACACACACACTTCTACTGTACCTTACTTTCACTCACATTTTGTTAGCCAAAGTAAGTTATGGGGCCATAACTCATTTAAAAGTATAATTTATAACTTATACTCAAGTAAGTATCATTTGGTATTTACTTGACAGGAGGCGAGAACTGGAATATTTGCAAGCATTGCTAATAATTGCCAAAATAAATGGAGACAACATATTTCAGTGACATTTTCCTTACTTGACTTTGTTATTTTTCTTTTTTCAACTTTCTCCTGGTAAAAGGTTATAAAAGGCTTTCCTTCCTTTGGTTCACTGACAAGATGCATGGTTTTGAAAGAAAATGAAGTCCCCTCTGTGTAGATGTGGGCAAGTTCATTATAGACTAGCATTGTTTAAAGAACTCTGAAATTTCTACAATGTTAGGAGACTGAGAGAATCGGGGTAGGACAAGTCTGGGAAGTGTCAGACTTTGTTACTTTAGAGGCTACTTAATTACACTTAATAATTTGCAGTTGAGTGCTTGCTGTTCCATGCAGATAACATCTGCTTCCTTATAAAGGACATATAGGATTCAGCAGCCCCAAAGGAACTTTTCCAACGGAGATTATAAAGAACATCCAAGTGTGCTGATAAGTAACCTCAAGTTGTGGCTGTCACTTACGTTCACCCCAGACTCCAACCTGATTTGTCCCTGTGTGTGTGTGACGATGTCACTTAGCCTTTTGCCACATCATTTGTCTACTTGGAAAAGGAAATGGCATTTGCTTTTTGAGTTCATAGGGTATCAAAGTTCTTGGGAACAAGAACAGTATCGTGAAAGAAAGCCTACATGAAAGACAGACTTCAGTTCATGTATATTAGCAAGATCTTAAAGTTTCATGCCGTTGGAAAGGGCACATGTCAATTAAGTGAGAACCCTTCTTTGACATCAGGAAAACTCAAGTTTCACAGAAGTAACAGCATTTATCGCACAGGACTATTTGGACAAGTAAGTGAGAGAAAACATCCACGTCACCACCCTTTTAGACTCATAGCAGTCAAAAAAGGCAAGTATTGAAGTTAAAGGGCAGGTGAAGAATTCGAATATTTTAGAAGATTCAGAAACTTTCAAAATGTCCTTTAACTCAGTTTGCATTTATTTACTTGTCTTTTTGTATTAAAATTACTTTATTATTTAAAAATGTCTCTTATGTAGATATTTAAGGTATGCAACATGATATTGTAAAACACGATGATGTTATATAATAAAAAGCTAGATATAAAGGAAAATACTGCATGATCTTACATATGAAATTGTGAGAACATAGTTGAATGTTTATAGAGACTAGATTAATTGCATTTCAAATATTCTGTGTTAAAAATTCTACACTCCTAACTTTTATTTATAATATACACTGAATTTCTCACTTCTTTCAGAATTAATCATGTTTGGCTGCATCATTCTCTGAGTCAATATAACACTTGGCTTTCAAGATGAATCTTAATATCTTCTAGACTTCCATATATTCGCAAAAAGTGAAATATTCATGCTTTCATAGTTTAATGGTTTAAAATCGGCACTCAAATAATCTCCACTGTGATATTCATACTTAGTGTATAACAGTAGATTTGGAATCAAAGTTACGAATATGTGACTGCTATGGTGTCACACAATATGCCCTTGTATATTGAATTATCTCCTTTATTAAACATAAATCAAATACAGATAGAGTTTCTGTGATAAATTTGGCAGAAAAGCAGACATAGACAAAATAAACATCATGAGGTAAGGAATATTTCTCTGAAATATCTTTTGTGTTAGTGTGTAAAAATTTTTTGGCTATAGCTTTTTCTGCTACTTAAATAATACTGAATAGTCTCAAATAATAAATATTTACATTAACTGCTTTTGTAGGTGTTGCCTACTTAATATATGGAGGGCATATGATGTTTGAAATGGGTTGGTTTAAAATATACTTTCAAATAATCAACTGAGACATTTAAATAACAAAAGGAAGACAGATGTATGTTCTTGCGATATTACAACTGATGAGCTCACTTAAGCTACTATCTTATCCAATGTCCTCATCTGACAAATTAGAATAAATAATTACTGTTCAGAGAAAAGTCTCGTAACTGTCACAGGAAGAAATAGGATTAGAACTCAGGTCTCCACACTGCCCCCTGGGTTCAGTTTCATGGTATAAACAGAATTTCCATGTTGGAAATTACAATATTTCATTCTCATGAAGGACTCTAAATGCAGTTTTGTTGACTGTGTTTAGGATGAACACTCCGGTATTCTAAAGGAATCAGGTACACAGTGATGTGTCTATCGAGCAAGATCCCTTAGTCTCCAACCACTGACAGCGAGTGTAACTTGTTAGACATCGGAAGTGGAAGTAAAACTAGTAATCCACTGAGATACTACAGAGGACAGACCCTGTTTAACCTTGCATCTCTTTTCTTCACACAAATGCAGAATTTACCCGATCCATGTTTCTGCGACTCAGATTGGGGCTTGATATAAACCTAAACATTTATTGCGGTTTTATTTGACTCAAATTCCCGGGGATGGTCTCTGAAAGGACAGTAACAACTGTGAACTCATAGGCATTTTCTGTCCTCAGATATACATTGTGCGATAAGTGAATTTAAATAACATGCAATGTAGAATCAGCCATTCAAATTTATATTATTAGCCAGCATTCTTGCTTAAGCAAAGAAAAATAATAACAAAAATTAATGATTATCTTCTGATCACACTTACATATTTTTTAGAAAATCAAATCTGAATAAAACAAAGAGAAATATATTGATGTGACTTAACTAAGCCAATGAAAAGGAAAAAAAACCAATAATATGTAGCAAACACCAAGTATTCTTTGAGAAGGAAAGTGACCAACACAATATTAGTTCATCAGACATACATATGTATTTCCTGAAACTCCTGCTATTTGCTCAGCCAGATCTTTTTCATAAGTCAATTTCCTATTTGAAACTTCATGCCTTATACTTCAGTATAAGATCATCAGAACAATTATCAAACTGTGTTGCTGAACTTCAAAATGGTTTCATCTATAGAACAAAGGCTTGGTGGTAAGTATTGAAATAGGATTCTCTGAATATTAGGCAGTGCAGAATTACAGATACAGAGGAGGAGGTTCCATGCTTGCTTGCTGTGATGCTCTTCTCTTCAGGACAAATCAAGCTCAATTCATAGCTGGGATAAATAATAGAGGGACCCTCAGCTCTTCATTTCCATCAGTTCCCACACTCTGAGCTCCATACATGAAGTCATTATATAGCTTTGTAATTATATAGCTTTGTAAATCGTGTTGGAAACATCCATACACAATGTTTGGAAGAAAACAAAAATTCATGTTTACTGAAGACTTGTTTTTAGCTAATATGGGTGCCTTAATGCACAGCAGACATGTGCTCAAACCCTAGGAGTTAGGTATTGCTGTGATCACCATTTTCTTGTGAAAAAGCTGAGGTGGATGGAGGTCATATAACTTTCCTCAGCTAGTGAGTAGTCACTGAGCTGGGATCTATGCAGTGTGAAACCTTTGGAGCCTGTTTTTTCCTTTTTTTTTTCTTCACTGCTTTATGCTTTCTGTCTGATTATGTTTGCTTGAAAATAAATGTCCTTAACTGAAGTCAAAATGGTAGGCATTTAATTGAACCACCTCTGGTGAGTTTCAGAGAAAAGCTCTATATATGGAATTATAATTTTACTGAATTTCCTGGCTTGCATTCTTAGTATTCAGCTCCATAGTTGGGAGCTGAGGTATGCCTATGGATTAATTATTGTTATACAGTAGCAAATGTTTTCAGAATCGAACTGTTTTAATGGCTAAATTCAGGCAGCACATTTGTGCCCGCACACACAGAGAACAGATTAAAGGACCTAATGTCATTGCAGGAAGCATCGATATTTATGATTGCTATAGAACTTTTCAACTGAGCAGAAAAAAAAATAGTAAACCTAAAACTGAATCTAAACTAGTTTGAATATTTGAGAATCAGTGGGCTTAATGTTAGAATTCACTGAAGATCAGAGATAAAAAGCCTGTTTCCCTCTGATGGCAGAATGTGCCCCTTTGCCCCCGCCCCGCCTTTGTACCTTATTTAGACACATATTGTCAACTGCAATATTGTGCCACTCAGGTTTTCTTTGTGTCTTGAAGGCATACAGATAAGTCACTTGTGTAAAGCAAACTGAAATGAGAGAAGCACAATTTGGTGCTATTGGCTGGCCATTTCTACAACTATTCATGTTTCTGTCTCCTATTGTCTGGATTCCTTCTTCTATCTGAGTCCTGATTTTTGGCTTTTGCTTAAGACTCAGTCTTCAAAATAACCTATAATTAAACCTATAAAGCTAAAGCTTTCTATAGCACCCAACCCGTTTAAATTGGCTGGATTATTCCCTCTGCAGAGTCATGCTATTAGCAGACAAAAATCTACTACTATCCAAAGTCCACTTCTGAACAAACTAGAATCCAAATTGAGAGTCCAAGTGCTGGTCCCTAACTTGTTTCATTCATTTTTGTACACCTTTTCATCTTGACTGCAAGGATTACTTCCTACTTTTTACTTTGTCCTTGGGATGAATAATATAGTATTTTGTTTTGCTATGCATTGACAAATTATAATTATATTAATGAATGAACTAATCATGGTATTAGGATATATGAATGCATATGGACTGATTAAATCAAGCTGATGAACATATTTATAAACTCAAATAGTTACAATTTACATTTGAAACTTATCTTCTTGCCAATTTCACAAATACCATATATTATTATTATGTATAGTCACTATGCTGTATAATGGATCCAAAACATTACATTTTTAGTCTAAACAAAATATTGCACTATTTATCCAACATTTTCCCATTTCGCCCATCCCCATCTCCTGATAACTAGCATTCTATGTTCTAATTCTTTAATTCAGTTGTTTCAGATTCCAAATGCCCATGAAATCACGTGGCATTTTTATTTCTGTGCCTGACTCATTGTACTCCAGGTCCATCCATCTTGTCACAGATGACAGAATTTCTTTCTTTTTTAAGGCTGAATGATACTCCGTTGTAGGTACACATCATACTTTCTTTATCCATTTATGGACACTTAGATGAATTCCATATCTGTACTGGTACGAATAACTGCAATGAATGTGAGTGTGCAGATGTTTCTTTGATAAACACATCTCATTTCCTTTGGAGATATATATATATATATATATATATATATATATATATATATATTCAGTGGGGCGTTGCTGCATCGTATGGCAGTTCTACCTTTTGTTTTCCTGAGGCACCGCCTCACAGTCTTCCATAAAGGCTGTACTCACGCTCACTTCAGCAGCACACATACACAATGTCTGCTCTAATTAAAATCCCAGTCCACAGTGTACACGTATTTCCTTTTTGCAGCATTCTCTCCGATACTTATCATCGTTTGTCTCTTTGATAACAGTCATTCTTGCAAGTAGAAGTTCATATTTCATTATGGGCTTAGTTTGTCTGTCCTTAATGATTAATGATGTGGAGCAATTTCTCATAATCTGTTGGACATGTTCATATCTTCTTTCACAAACGTCTATCCCGGTTCTTCTTTCATTTTAAAAATCAGGCCATTTGTTTGCTTGCTGAGTTACTTGAGCTCCTTAATATTTTGAATGCTAACCCCTCATCAGATGAAAAATTTGAAAAGGGTTTCTTCCATTCTGTAAACCTACAGAAAGTAAAGTGTCCCTTCACTTTATTGACTGCTTCCTTTTCTGTACAGAAAGTCTTTGTTTTGATGTGATTCTATCTGTCTACACCTGCTTTTACTCTTGTGCTTTTGAATTTTTATAGAATTCTTGGTCAAATCACTGCATTTTCTCTACATTTTTTTCCAGGCAATTTGTATGTTCAAGTTTTATATTTGAATATTTAGTTATTTTGAGTTGAATTTTGTTTTTGTTTATTTCTTTGAAACATATCTTTAGTATTTTAATGGGGAGTGTATCACATCTTTAGGTGACATTGGGTAATAGGGACACCTTGGCAATATTGATTTTTCTAATCCATGAACATAAGAGTATGTTTCTATTTGTTTACTTCCTCTTCAATTTATTTTATTGTACTTTTCAGTGTACACATATTTCACCTCTTTATTTAAAGTTATTCTTAAGAATAACGTTAAATACTTTGTAGATATTGTATATGGGTGTACACATATTTCACCTCTTTATTTAAAGTTATTCTTAAGAATAACTTTAAATACTTTGTAGATATTGTATATGGGTTTACTGAATTATTTTCAGATAATTCATTGTTAGTATACAGTAATACTACTGATTTTTGTCTGTTGATCTTGTATCCTGCAACTTTACTATATATGATTGTTAGTTCTAGCGTTTTTTTTGGATGGATTAATTAGAATTTGATCTATACTGTACAACATGATGTTAACTGCAACCAGAGACAATTTCTGTTCTTCTTGTCCTATGTGGATGCCTTTATTTCTTTCTTTTTGTCTAATAAGTAGTCCAATTTTGGATTCCCATACCTGATGATACCTACACTATGTTAGAGTTTGGGTTTCACTATCTACCAAGAACTTGACTCAAGGAAATGTTGTGAACAGCCTAGTTGACCTTGCCTAGCCCCTATGTGACATAGGAGGTGGGCAGGATCAGTTTGGGGACTTTTTTCATCCCAATATTTGGATCATGAACTGCACTATTATTTTCTCCTTGTGTGTCTCATGCTTTCCAGGCATTGAGGATACTTTCAATTGACAGAAGTTTCATTGCTTCCCTCTATGGATATAAAAGGCATAGATTAGCAATCATGTCTGCATGAATCTCAGTATATCCATATGCATAGAAGAGGGGTTACTCTGGACAGGAAGGCTTCTGATGTGGAGCAGGGGTGGAAGTTTTGATAGACATGATCAAAGTATGATGTGTGTATATAATGCAGTATCATAGTGAACCCCATTAATGTGTGCAATGAAAATGATTAAGTTTTAGTTATCACTTTAATAATAATTTTAAAATGATTTATATTTATTCACTTTTTCCTAAAAGCAAAAAGTTAGAAAACTAAGGATCTAAGAGTGTGTGTCAGTCAGCTGTAGTAAATCTGGCTGTTATTCTACATTTTGAAAGGCTCTAAATGCAGTTACCCAGGTACTAGGGTAAGGATGGGCTAAAACTAATTGAATAAACATTATAGGAAATGTGTTGGTATTGTTAATCACATTTTCTTTGTTTTCATCTTAGAGGAATTATTCAAAAAATTTTTCAAAAATATATTTTACTTCTCTTGTTTTCTTTTTATTTACTCCATTTTAACTATAAGGTGGAGATATGCAGAACTGAAAACTCAGAAATTATGTCCTTGGTTGTTTTATTATCAATGGGTAAGAGAATTAGAAAGGCAACCAATGGAAAAAAATAAAATCACATTTTAATGTGATGGTGATGATTGTCACATACAGGATGCTAGAGGCCTTGTTTACAGGTCCTGTGAGTCTACCTTTATTTATACCCTGCTGCAGATATGGCTGCAGGGTCACCATAATTCACAGGACAAAGCTCAAAGGAGCAGCAATATTACACTGAGCAGGTAGAATGTGTTGTGTGATAGTAGACCAGTTAAACACATGTAATACTTGGACCACTTATAGTTTTTCTCATTGAATTGTTTAGTTTGACACATATTTGCCTGGTTCATCTCATTACAATTTTATCTTTTGCATGATCTAAGCCAAAAGAATGGAAGCTAGGCTATAGACAAAAATATAGTGTATTGTCAGCTTCATTGATGTTGGGATGAATACCCAATACCCACAGCTTAGAGGAGAGTTTTATTTGGCTCATGGTTTCTATCCATGGTCCTCTGGCTCCAAAGCAAAAACTACATGGCAGGAGGATTTGGAGGAGCAAAGCTGCTCACTTCATGGTGGCTGAGCAGTAGCACACAGAGGAAGAATGCCGGAGAGGTAGGCACAGACATCAGATGTAGTCCCCGAGGTCAACCCCCATGGACATACCCAGAAGTGTGCTTCACTAATCCGCTAGGTATCTCTTAGTTCAGTCCAAGTGACAGTTGCACATAACCATCAGAGGCAGCAACCACGTTTTAGGTATTCCTGGCACCACTTCAAGTGAGTGTAAATTAACAGGGATATAAGATCCATGCCTGCTCCCTGACCAAAAACTGTAGCCGTTTAGCCAATATGGCATGGGCATTCTCCTCTGGCTGCCCCATCTCCCCTGCTGTGTTTCACAGCCTCTCCTCATGTCTTCCCTGCTGCGGGGCCTGATGTCCAGGTGAGGTGACTCTCTGAGGTGCAGTTCTCTCACACCCTGTAAGAGACTGGTTTTCAGATGTTATCTTAAATATCGAATACCCAAGCATGCAGAAATGTCATTTCAGATAATAGCATGATGGCTTGGAAGGGATGGGTGACAACCAGCACAGTTCCCTTGGTCTCTTTCAGTGCCACTTTGATCCTCTGACTGATGGACTCAGATGTCAGCAGATGGGTTTTATGAAGATTAAGAAAACACACCCCAACTTTTAAAGCCCCTTTCATACACCATGTTTTGTTTCTAATAATGAAATATTGCTATAAACTTGTTGAGGAGCCCAGGGTTTTTGTTCACTAAATCACTAGATATCTAAAATTCTGCCTGGCATACAATAGGTCCTTAGTGTTATGAGCCAACTGAATGCATAATAGCTAACATTTGTTGGATGCTTATTTTGTCATTGAGGATTGAACCCGGGGCCCTCATACTGAGCTGCACCCGTAGCCCTTTGTTTGTTTGCTTGTTTATAGACATGGACTTTTTAACTCACTAAGTTGCCCAGACTTGTCTTGAACCTGCCATCCTCCTGCTTCAATCCTGCAGAGTTCTGGGATCACAAACGAGTGTCTCCACACCAGCTAATTAAATGCTTTGTATATATGACTGCATAGAAGACACTATTCTGTGTAATCATGAGGTAGTTACTATAATTATCCTCACTTTACAGATCATGAAACCAACAGGCATGAAGTTACACGCCTAAGGTCAGAGCAAATAGGTACCTACTATTATGGATTATATCTAAAATGTTCCCCAAATGTCTAATATGCTTAGAGGCGAGCTTATTGGGAGAGGGAAGGTCAATGTGACATGACCTGAAGGCATGTTCTCTTGTCCTGGCTCCATATCTCTCTCTGTCTTTGTCTCTCTGTCTCTCTGTCTCTCTGTCTCTCTGTCTCTCTCTCTCTCTCTCTCTCTCTCCCCCTTTCTGCTTTCTGGTTGCCATGGATTGAGTACCTTTCTGATGTCTTTCCTTCTACCATGCTGCTTCTCCCTAGAAGCCAGCTCCATGTGGAGTGAACTCTCTAAAACTATGAATCAAAATAAGCTTCTCCACCTTAAAGTTTCATATGTTGGAATTTTGGTCGCAAAGACGGGAAGGTGACTAAGGAAGTACCTGACTGGGAATACAGCCTCTGATTCTCTGACTCTCAATTCCTCATCCTTAACTTTTGTGCCTAGAAAAACAGAGACATTGAACATGACACCAAGACTTGGACCTGTTACCACAGGGGTGTGGCTGGGCTATTAGCTATCCTCAGTCTGTAGGCTATAAATCCAGGGAACTACTAAGAAACATTACACTGTAGAGATATGATGACAGAGACTGGCAGATGGTCCCACTGAAGCTTAATGAAGTGGCCTAGGTGGAGGAAGACTCTAAACATAGCACCATGCCAAGGGAAATGGTGAGGACTAAGACAGTTCCAAGCAGAGGGATACAGCCACGGTTTGTTGAACTAGAAAGAGTAAGTTTGACAGAGTGTGTATTTGTGAGCATCCATCCATTCAAATAGTCCTCATTTCTTGAGATCTTTTGACGGTCAGCCCCAAAGTTAGAGAAATAAGTCATAGCTCCTGCAGCCACAGAGAAAGAAATTCTCCATATTTGCCCAGATGGTGTGCACAGTAGGGGCTAACACGAGCCCAAATCTGTTTCTGCTGAGCAGTAATCGCTGCTAGGAGGGGACTTTCATACTGAGTACTTACTATATGCTAGGCACTGTTCTAAGTCAGTTCTGTGCTTTAAAAATCAATCTTATTGGAGGTAGGTGTTAGCAACGTGATGTTACAGGTGAGAAGAGGGTAGCACAGAGAATTGGCAGACTTGCCTATGTTCACCCAGTTAGTCAAGGTGATAGACAGCAACAGAAAGTAGACAGGCCGACTCCATTGCCTGCATGCATACCTTGCACATGTAGTAACTCTCTAAGAGTTGCACATTCCTTAGGCTCCCTTTTATCTATCCAGTGACCAGTATTCATTCATCACATTCTTACTGAGAATATCACATACCCAGTACTGGGTTGAATGCTAGGAATGTAACAGTGGAGAAGATAAGCAGGGTCCTAAGTCATGGTAGAAGAAAGCTGCTCACCTTTCTACTATGGACAGGGCAGCAGGGCAGAGACAGAAAGAGAGAGAGCCAGAGAGGAAGCAAAGAGGGGCAAAGACGTACCTTCCACAGACACAGATGGTTCCGGTGACCTACTTCCTCCAACTGGCCCCACCCACTGATAGCCCATGCAGATAGGAACTCACCAATAGATGAGGTCAGCAACCTCATGATCCAGGAGCCTCTCTAGGCCCCATCTTACAGCACTGTTGCACTGGGGATCAGGTCCTGGATACTGAGTTTTTGGGTCGCTTCATATTTAAACCGTAACACAATCGTATCCTTTACTTATTGCAAAAAGTTACACGTTTCCCAATAAAAGCCAGTATTGAATCAAGTAAAGCTCCATTCCCTTTCATGACTCAGAAGAACCAGGACTTTGGCTTGACTCTCTTTGTGTTGGAAGTTGCTAGTGTATTTACATAATGATACATAATTCAGCTGTTGCATGAAATGGAGTTTGTACTGGAATTATCTGATTTCTGGAAACAAGGAATATATTTTGACAGGAGGCATATTAACTGATAACACGTGGCCCCTGTATTGCCTTTAGACAATAAAGGGGTCTTGGTTGTAGCAACTGGAAGGCCTCAGCCTGCACCTCCCCAAGGCAATTTGGATCAGCCTCGGACTAGAAGGTGC
>PVJX010041720.1:0-14516 GCA_004027295.1 Dolichotis patagonum
AAAGGAAGGAAGGGAAAAGGAAAAATACACATATAGACATAAGATAGTTATACAACTAGTTTCTTTTAGTTCATTGAAAAGAAATATTTTAGCTAATACTGTTTGAACAATATTTCGTGTCTATGCCTTGTACTCTGAACAACTACTGTGACAATAACAATATGAAAAGCATTAATTATTGTTATTCTACTAGCCTGTTTTGAAACTGCTTTATTTTTTTATCTTTAAAATAAATAATAAGAAAGAAAATGTTACTCTAGAAATGGTATGTTGTTAATAAATGAACTTTACTGATTATCTAAACTTAAAAGTTGTATAAAGTATCATTTAGTTGGTACACTTTCACTTTGACAAATTTGTCATCCATTTAAAATTCTTGGGAAGGATCACCTAGCTAATAAACATAATCACAAGTAATGTAAACCGCAGTATTTATTTGAAAACAAAGAGGACAGAATTTCTACAGTATTCAGGAACATTCCACAGTATGCAGAACATTCAGTAGTATTAGTTATGATTAACAGCATTATTCTAAAACCAGATCCTCTAGTTTCAATATCTGGCTCTGATGGCTTTCAGCTGTACTACTTTAAGAATTTCATTCTTTAGCTTCATCATCTGAAAAATAGTTCTATACACATAAGAACAATGAGGAAAAGTGTTGTGACAACAAAATTAATAAATTTTAATCAAATTATTATAAAAATAATATAGTAAAATTACTTTTGAATACAAAATTCTTAAATACATAATTCCAGTTTAAAAAAACTATTTGAGATATAGATTAGGCTTTTTTGTAATAAATCTTACATTGTAATTTTACAGTAACTAAGCATAAATTTTCTCAAAAATCTCAGCTGGTCATATTCTAAATTTTATCACCAAAACAAACAAAAATACCAACAACAATAAAATAGTGATGTCCTTTACAGAAATGGAGAAGATGGGCTGTATATAAGAGCTGCTTGAGGTGAGTCTTGTAGAATACTAAATCTGAGATTTGTGAAGTACTAAAGTAACTATAAAATGTGGCATAAAAGAATATTAACCTGGGGCCCAGGAGAGGAAACTGAGCTAGACTTCGAGTTCAACAGCATGTGGAGAACATATAAAATGATGAAGTAATTAAGAACACCTAAGGAGAGACGAGAAGAAGGATAAGGTCCATTGAGTAAGCTCTAAGCAACTAAGGTTAAATATGAAGCAGAAGAGGAATTCTTAGGAAAACAGGCACAGTACCATCTAACGCACTACAGTGATTTTTTAAAAAGAAACTAGGAAGACCATTACTGTTGGTAAAGGTGATAAAATGTAAAAACAGAAAAATTAAGTTCAGATTTGACATAAACATTACTTTTCCCTTTAACAGTAGTGATTTTCACTAAATGATGGGGTTACAAGAAAGACCGTGAGACTTGGAGAATATGCAGTATCTGTAGACAACTCTTAGAAGTATGAACAGTAGAGGGAAAAACAAATGAAGTTCAAAGGTAAGTTTTGCCTTCCTATATCCCCTCAATTTAATAAAGGGTTTTCCCTTGTTAACTTCACAGCCTAAAGACCTTGATGAAACAAGTTCTTACTTTACACAATGTTCCAACTCTTCAGTCAAACAGCCTCCTGCTGCCTTGGCTGCAACTGACAGGAAGTGACCTAGAAAGCTTTCAGAATTAGGTGAATGCTCAATTAATGAAATCTTATTTGAATAAGTATTAATAACATCATGCAGTGATATTTTTGAACAGTAAATAACAACCTACAAAACTCCCATTTCTAATTTTTGTTTACCCTCTAGGAGTAAAATATTTATTAAAGACTGCAAAAAGAAACAATTGCATATAGAGAGAAACATGCTTCCATTTAATTTTAATTAGCTAAGTTCGCACATCATTCGGTCTTTCATAGTTTTTACTAATATACTATTTTCTGTTAAATGATCTCATTCAAAATGTCGTAGAACATTTGTTTATTATGTCTTAGGTCACTCTGGGCTGTGACAATTTCTCAGCCTTCCTTTGTTTTACATGACCTTGTAGACTATGAGATGTAATGGTATTTTATAGATAACCCCTAAGGTGGGATTTGCTTGATGTTGGAGGTGTTGGCTTGGATGAATCCATTAGAAGCAAGATTCCATTTTTCTTATTGCATCATATCAAAGGTACATGATTTATCATTTTTAAAGTTGGAAAGTTCTCCTGACTGAGATGTGTTTCTTATGTTTCTCCTCTTTAGCTACTTTTTTCCCACTTCCACACTGCGCCATTTGGATAGAATTTTTAAGACTCCATGTAAGGAGTGAAGAGCTATGCTTCACTTTCTGTAAGGTTAAATATTTACAAGATTTACTGTATTATCATTTATTTGTAACTATGTGGATTCATGGATATTTGTGTTGGTTTATAAGCCAATACTAAATTGTTTATTTTGCTATTCAAATCATTCCAAATTTGTATTTAAGAGATCTTACATTTGGTTCCTTTGTCTCACTGGCATACCTACACCATTATATAGTTGTGTGTGTGTGCGCGTGCGTGCGTGCGTGCACACGCATGTGTGTGTGTGTGTGTGTTGTGTTTGTCCTTACCTTTGGACACTGCTATATGTTTTGGGCTCATTTATCTCCTGCCCCAGTTCTAGAATCAACTATTTTCTAAGAAGCCCTGGTTGCTTCTATTTTACAAAGATAATAGAAACCAAGGTTCAGGTAGTAGATATGCTACAGAGTTGTTATTCTTTCTAGGCCCTTTGAGTTGAAAGACCAAAGAAATATGTGTGTGCTAACTCATGATAAATAATATTTCCAAGTGTAAGTTTCTGTATCTATATTAAGGTAAAAATTGATTCATACTAGTTTATGCCACACATGAATCATTCTAGCTTCCCCTTGGTTATCTGTAACTTTATATGCCAAAGCGAGAAGTCTATCTTTCATCATTCTTTATTATTTAACTCATTGTTCACTTCCTGGGTAGTAGTGTTAGAATTGTTATCCCTACTTCACTGGAAACAACTTTATCTCAAATGTAGTGCTCATGTGAAATTGCTTTTGCCTTTCATCTTCTAGACTGTATTTATATCCAGAGTTTGGTTAGCACTCTTTACCCATCATTTCAGTAAGATTCTTACATATATTTGTAATGTAATTAGATTATTTGTCAGTGTGTATTTTATTCTGAAATTCCCCTTTCAGAATAATTCTTAAAATTGTATATGCATTAATTTTTACTCAATATGCTTTAAAGTTCTATGAATCCTGACTAATGCATAGTGTTACACACCCACCATTAAAGTGTAATATAAAATTATTTACCAACTTAAGCTGAGCCTGTGCTTCATCTATGGAATCTTCATCCTCTCCCCACGAACTGCTAGCACCCACTGATCTTCTTATGATCTCTCTAATTTTATCTTTTGTAGAGTGCTATATAATTAGAGTCATGTAGTTTGTAACATTTTTGATTGCCTTCTTTTCTTCACAGTATGCATTTAAGACCTAACCATGTCTTTGCATGGCTTGTTAGCTCACTTATTTTTATTTCTGAATAATGTTCCATTGCATCAACATGCCAAACTTTGTGGTCTGTTCACCTTTTAAGGGATATTGTAACTCTGTGTTTTGGGACAAATATTAATTAAGCTATAATAAACATCTGCATGTGTATTTTTAAAAAAGCATATATTTTAATATTAATTGGATAAATATGTAGGAATCTGATTTCTGGATAGACTGCAAAACTATCCAGCAGTTGTCAGACTATTTTCAGTGTGTCTATACTACTTTACATTTCTTTCAGAAATGAATAATAAGTATTTCTTCTTCACAATCTCACTAGAAATGGTGGTCAGTTCTTCTGGATTGTAGTCCTACTAAGAGGAATGTGGTAGGATCTCCTTGTTTATTTTCATTTGCCATTCTCTAATGAGAAATGCTAGCTAGCATTTTTGCATATGCTTATTTTCCATCTGTATTTTTTGATGAGGTATTTTCAGATGGTTTGCCCATTTCTTAATTGAATTGTTTGTTTTCTTTTGTTCAGTTTTTTGAGTTCTTTGTATATTTTGGATGTAAGTCTTTTATCAGATATGTGTTTCACAAATATTTTCTCTCAATCTCTGGCTTGTCTTTTCATTCCCCTTACAGTTTATTTCAAAGAAAAATAAATTTTGTTTTAATAAAGTTCAAAACAATAATTTTTTTTCTTTTATCTATCATACTTTTGGTATCATATAATAAACTCATCACCAGATTCAAGTTCATGTAGAATTCTCCTATATTTTCTTAAGAAGTTTTATAGTCTAGCACTTTAAATTTAGTTCTACAATATCTTTTAGGTTAACTTTTGTGAAACATGTAAGGTTTATGCATGTGTACATTTTTTGATTGAGATCCAGTTTTTCCATTTGTTGAAAAATCTGTCCTACATTAAATTTTCTTTGCCCACTTGTAAAGGTTACTTGATCCTGCTCAACTGGTAAAATGTCTATTCTTCCAGTAATATTGTACTATATTGATTATTCTTAAGTATTATAGTTTTCCAACTTTGTTCTTTCCCTTTAGAATAATTTTAGGAATTCTATATCTTTTGGTTTTCCATATTAATCAGTTTGTCAATATCTGTAAAATCATTTGCTGTGGTTGTGCTTGAGACTGTATTTAATCACTAATTTCAGAAGAATTAACACTTAATAAACTGACTTTCTTAATCTATAAATATGGAGTATCTTTCCATTTATTTAGAGCTTCTTTGATTTTTTTATCAGAGTTTTATCATTTTCTACATGTAGATGTGATATCTATATCCGTCTATATCTATCTGTATCACTTAGTTACTTTTTCCCACTGCTGAGACAAAATGCATTACACTTAAAGTTGTAGCAGGAAAGGTTTATTTAGCTCACAGTTCATAGAGGTTTCAGCTCATAGTTATCTGGCATCACATAGTAGATTGGCTCCAAGAAGAAAATATGGTAGAAAGGCATCAGAAAAAAGCAAGTGTTTATGGCTGGCAGAAGGCAGGAAAACAACAAAGCAGCCAAGAAACAGAAAGCAACAAGTGACCCCAGCAGCCCTCTTTCTGTCCATTATATTCTAACCTGGTTAAATACCCTTAGGGCAGGTAGCACTCACACCCAGGGCGGGCTTTCCTGTTCCCCACTCCCAGAGCTATGGCAAACCAATCAGTAGCCTAATTTAGTAGCTGCAGACCCTTGGTCCCAGCATCACACACTCAAACCACCCCTGAGAAGTCCCGCTTATGACCATAAGAAGATTTAGGGAATATCTAGGCACAAATATATGTATTTGGCAAGAGTTTGGTTTGGGAAGAACTAAAGTCTTTTGCTTTAAATTCCAATTGTTCACTGTTAGTATATAAGAAAGTAATTAGTTTTTGTATATTTATTTTTATCTTGCTACCTCACTATGCTTATTACTTTGAGAGAATTTTGTCAGTTCTTGGGGATTTTCTACAAAAACCATCACACCATCTGTGAATAAAAATAGCCTTACATTTTTCCAATCTATACAAATATAATTTCCCTTCTTTTTCTTATTACAGTAGCTAGAACTTCCAACATAATGTTAAACAGAAGTGACTACTTTGATATATTCCTGGTATTAGAAGAAAGTATCTAATTTTTCATAAAAACTAGTTATACATAGTTTAGTAAATGTTCTTTTCAAATTGATGACATTCTCCTCTATTTCTAGTTTGCTGAGAGATTTTTATTTTAGCTTTCTTTTTTCTTCTTATGTCTTTACCTGGTTTTGATATTAAGGAATTTCTAGTCTCATAGAATTTCAGGACAACTATAGCCTTACAAATTTTTTTCCCTTCTTGATGAACTAATTACTGAAAAATAGGTATTGAAATCTTCAACTTCAATAGTAGATTTGTCTGGTTTTTTAGTTATATAAATTTTCACATGTATTTTGAGACAGCATTTGTAAGTGTATACACTTTAAGGATCAGCATAGCTTCCTGGTAGATTAACCCCTCTGTCCTTGTGTAATTTTCTTCTTTATTTCTTCTTCTGATGTCTACTTTATCTGAAATTATTACAGCTGGATTATCATTATTTTGGTTAGTTTTAATATGCTGTATCTTGGCCTTTACTGTTAATGTGTCTGAGTCTTTATATTTGAAATGAGTCTGCTACAGCAAATATGTAGTTGGGTCTTATAAAGACTGCCCACTGACAGTGTCTTTCAATTGATGCATCATTCGCATTAAACACAATTGTTAAAACTGTTGATTTGCTACTTGTCCTATTTGTATGTATTAAAATTGTTGGCATACTACTTACCATATTTGTAACTAAGTATTTCTTATTTCTTAGATTTTCTTTGTTTCTTTGTTTCTTTTTTCCCTTTTTCAGATTTCTATGACTTTAATAGAACATTTTTTAAAATTTCATTGCATAACACTTATTAGGATATCAATTATATTTTTTGTTTAATATTTTATGGGTTACTCTGAAGTTTATAATATGCTTTTTAAAACATTCTGTGTTGACTTTTCTTATAACACTAGCCTATTTTAAAGACTATGTCAGCTACTTAGAATATTTGTATATACTCCATTTTTATCATTCTTATCATTTAGTTTACTAGTATTTAATTCAGTGTCAAGAAATATATCATTACCACTGAACTGTACATAAACATTTTCTTGGGCTCACTTTGGCAGCACATATACATAAACATATGCTTTTAGATCAACTAAGATAAAATTTTTCATTTTATTGTCATTCATGATTTCTCTGATATTCTTTCTTTAATAAAGATCTGGCCTACTGATACATAATTTTTCTTCTCCTTGAATTAATTCTTTTAAAATTCCTTTCAGTGAAGAACTGCTGGTGACATTGCTTAACTTTCGTTTGTCAAAAAAAGTCTTCATTTGCTGTTATTTGTGTCGGAAAACTTCATTGTATATTGAATTATAAATTGCAACATGTCTTTCTCCCGACATTTTATTTCTCTCCTCTCCTCTTGATTGCATGGTTTCTAACAAGACTTAAGTAAATCTTATTCTTCTTTCTACATAGACAATAGTGATTTTCTCCCCTCTGGCTTCCTAAGAGAGACCCCAAAACTTGCTGGGCTTAGCTGCTGCTTGTCCATTCAGTGTTTCTCATACTGAGGATACCACAGAGGAAAGCTGAACCTTATTTAAACATTTTAGTCATTTTTACCTTTCATTTTATTAAGGGGGTGTTGCAATTATTTGTAAAGTAATAAACATAAATTGATTGGCCCGAAGGCAGACTCTTTAAGCAAAAGCTACACAATTAATTATAAAAAGATAATTCATTGGGAGACTTTAAAATGTTTTGCTATTAGAATGGATTTACATTGGAAGAGTTAATAGGAACTCTATGTATGCAAATTCTTTTATAAAACCGGACTCAAATTAAGGTACTCTCCATTTTACTTCCTTGCCTGAATCTGTCCTTTTTGGTTGCTAGGTTTTTTTTTAATAAACTCAAGTTCAATTAAAAATTCTAACCACCTAGTACTTTTAAAAAGAGACCAGAAGTACATTTTTCTGCACAAACAAGTTAGAAAGTTGAAGTTTTTATTGTAGTAATTGTTGTTGCTGTTTATTTTTTTCCAAAATTCCAATATCATTTTTCATAAAGATTAACATTTTGATTCTTACATTTCTGTAAAAATACAAAAGACTCATAATAGTCTAAATGACTTTGAAAAAGGAACAAAATTAGAGTTCCAACCCTTTTGAATCCCATGATTTATCATAAACTTACACCAATCATGACAAAACAGCATTGATATCAAAAGAAACAATCCATCAAAGTATCAACATGAAGTCCCAAAATAGATACCCACATAACAGACAATTAATTGATCAATATCTTGTGCTCTTGGGTAGGAAGAATCAATACAATGAAAATGACCATACTTCCAAAACTATTATACAGGTTCAGTGCAATCCCAATAAAAATTCCAATAGCATATCTTACAGAATTAGAGAAAACAATCCTAAAATCCATCTGGAACCAGAAGAGACCTGGAATAGCAAAGGTGATCCTGGGCAACAAAGACAAGACAAGGGGTATCACAATCTTTGACTTGAAGTTATACTATAAAGCTACTATACAAACAGTGTGGTACTGGAAAAAAAACCACTAAGAAACACTAAGATACCTTATCTTTGACAGTGGTGCCAAACACATTCACTGGAAGAAAGATACTCTTTAATAAATGGTGTTGGACAAACTGGCTTTCCACATGCCAAAGATTAAAACTGGACCTATCTCTTTCACCATGTACTAAGCTAAAATCAGAATGGATTAAAGATCTTAATATTAAAACAGAAACATTAAATCTGCTGGAAGATAGAGTATATAAAACTCTTGAAGTTGAAGACATTGGTGTAAGCAAAGATTTTATGAATAAAACTCATATTGCACAGGACTTATCACAAAGAATCAACAAATGAGATCTGATCCCATTGAAAAGCTTTTGCACAGCAAGAGAAACCACCAATATAGTGGACACAACCCACTAGGTGGGAGAAAATGTTTGCCAGTTGTTTCTCAAATGAATGATTATTATCGAGAAATTCAAAGAACTTTAAAAAAAAATCAGTCCTCCCAGATTTAAAGACCCAATCCAAAAAAACGGGCATCTGAGATGAACAGATACTTCCCAGATAGAGAAATACAAACAGCAAATAAATACATGAAAAAAATGTTCAACAGCTCTGGTCATTCAAGAGATGCAAATTAAAACAATACCCAGATTCCACCTCACCACAGAAAGAATGGCTAGTATGAAGAAATCATCCAATAACAAATGCTGGAGGAGATATGGGGAAAAAGGAACGTATCTCCATTGTTGGTGGGAATGCAGACTGGTGCAACCACTGTGGAAATCAGTATGGAGATTCCTCAAAAAACTAGGATTAGAAGTCCCATTCAACTATCTATTCCCTTACTGGGTATGTTCCCAAAAGAATTAAAAACATCATACCACAGCAATATATGTACACTCATGTTTATAGCAGCAGAGTTTATAATATTTTGTTTTTACACATTTGCCTTAAGACTTGACTCTTACATTGATCAGCCATTCCCAGCGCTAGAACTTCTGCTTGGCTATGGGTCTTTACTTTCTTTACATCCAGTTTTGGTGGAAAGGATAGCAGCTAAACATTTTCTGAAATTCTGCCACTCAGTCAGAGAATGAGCAAAGGGACAGAGCTCTCTGAAGCACTGAAGCTCTTGGAACCTCTTGACTACACTGTGGACAATGGCCTTGCTGCACCTTTGGCCTGCTGTAACTTTTGGACTTTTTTTATGGCAGATTTATTTGGCAATGTACAGTAAATTTGTAAACTTGCACCAAGTTTATGAATAAATAACTATTGTAAAATATCTTGTCTTAAGGATTTATATCAAGAACATACAAACAATTGAAAAACATCAAGCCCCCCAAATTCAAAGACCTTCTCCAAAAATGGGCATCTGAGATGAACACACAGTTCTCAGATGAAGATATACAAATGGCAAATAAATACATGAAGAAATGTTCACTATCAGTGGTCATTCAAGAAATGCAAATTAAAACAACATTAAGATTTCATCTTACTCCTGAGAGAATAGCTGCCATCAATAAATCAACTGATAACAAACGTTGGCGAGGCTGCGGGGAATAAGGAACACTGCTCCACTATTGGTGGGAGTGTAGACTGGTGCAACCACTATGGAAATCAGTATGGAGAATTCTCAGAAGACTAGGACTGGAAGTTCCATTCAACCCAGCTACTCCCCTCCTGGGTATTTTCCCAGAAGAACTGAAAAGGTCGTATCCCAGTGATATATGTGTACCCATGTTCATAGCAGCACAATTTGTAATAGCTAAATCTTGGAAACAAGCAAGATGCCCATCAACCGCAGAGTGGATGAAAAATTTGTAGTATTTTTATACAATGGAGTATTACTCAGCTATGAAAAAGGATGGTCTTGAGGCCTTCATAGGTAAATGGAGACAACTGGAAACTATCCTCATTAGTGAAATAAATAAGAATCATACTTACAAATATCACATTGTGTCTCTTGTATAAAAAGTAATAAGAAATTTAGGAGTAATAAAACCCAAAATGCATAATTGCTACTATAAAAAAGAGAGGAAAAGAAAGTGCTCTAAAAGATATAACCACATGTATGTTTAAGTGTGTAAGATGGATGACCATGTTAATGTTTTTGTTAGATCTTGGAGCAGAACTGTTAACAGTCTCACTGTTTGAATGTCTACTTTGTATGTTTTAATTTTGTAACTTGAACAACTATTTCCAAGATGACAATATGCAATTCATCAAGTAGTGATTTCTTAGTGTTTTCTTTATTTTATTTTTTTCCTTGGAATTCTGTATTGTTGCTACCCTTTTTATGTTTTGTTTTCTTTTTTTCTCTTTAAATAAAATTTTTAAAAAATCTTGTCTTTGGTTTCTACAGTTTGAATATGATAAATGGTTTTTTGCCATCCTTTGTATCTGTGGTTTGAGTTGTTACCAGTTTTGAAAAGTGCTTTACCATTATTATTTCAAACACTTTTATTACTGCTTTTTCCTTTCCTTTCCAGTATTCTATCTTCATCTGCATTACACGTTCTGTTCTTGTCTCAGAATTCTGTTTCTTTCTTTTGTCTTTGTCATTATTTTTCCTTCAAATTTTTGTTTGCAATGTTTCTGCTGACCTATCTAGTATTGATGTTGCTTTTTCCTCACTTTTTTCAATCTCTTGATCTCTTTTTTCTTATTGTGTTCAAACTTTGATCAAGCTATTGAAATCTTTCTTTCATCGTGTTATAGTGGCTTTTAAAATTTCTCATATGTTCTTCTCTTTCTTTCATTTTAGAGTTTCCATATTTTACATCTAGCTATTCGTCAATGTTGTGTACTTTTTTTCATTAGAGCCCAACTTATTTACCACAATTATAGAAAACTTATCATCTGCATTTCCAACTCAATACTACTTGAGTCTAGTTCTCTAGTGTTTGGTTTCTTCAGACTTTGTTTCCCTTTGTTACCTTTATTATGGCTATAATCTGATATATTGGCTAGTAGTAGGTAAGGAAGCCTTTACTGTGAAATTTTATGTTAATCTGGCTAGGAACTGCACATTACTTAGCATTTCTTGTAATTGCAAACACAAGATGTACAGCTATTGTCCTTACAGCTGTCTCTGCTGTTGGCTTTGAATTGTTCTAAAATCTCTTCTTCAGTACCCTTGCAGGTGCTGCACAAATATACACACATTTTTTAGTTGATGCATGGATCACCATATTCTATCCTCTTCCTCAGAACCTGCATTTTACAATTCTTTGAGCTCTACTTCATTGTTATTGTTCACTGTCACTGCACTATGTTGATGTGGTGGTATTTCCACATTCCCGTCAATTCATGGCTCTAGTCATCTCTGCCCTGTGTAACTAGGTTCAGCTGAAACTCTGGATTCATTTATCTCTCTGATTTTCAGAGTGACAGTTTGCCCTAAAAATGCAGTTCTCTAATAGGTCCAAAAGAAGTCATTTATTCTCAGTTCATTCACCTGTTCCTTGCTATAAATTTTAAGCATGAATATGATCATCAGATTGTTAATCTGTGACCCATAAGTCAACTGAAAATATACGCATATTTGTGCAGCATCTGTATGGACATTTTCTAGTGCTGTCATTAGATTCTCAAAGGTTTCCATGACTTGTAAAAGTTAGGAACTATGTGGTAAAGATACAGGTCCCTAAAATAGGAATAACAAGAATATACAACAGCATCACTTTTATTTTCCTTTGGATATCTTTGAGTAATAAATCTAAATTCCAAATTAAAACTCAGTATCTGCTCTATATGTTCAGCCTGTGAAAACTTACCTTTCTTCAATAATTCATCAAAATATTTTGACAGTCCAAGTTGCAATTTGTCTTTGAATTTATTTAAGAAGCAAAACATGGCTTTTACAATAAAGTAATTGAAGAGCAGACTTGCCTAGATGAAAGACTAATATAGTACAAGGCAAAGAACACACTCAGTAATTTTTTAACTTTTATAAGATACAATGATTTAACTTCAGCTGCTCATGTAACAGAGTAAGCTGACGATTAATTCCCAGTCCGATGTTGGAAGTATCTCTTATGCTATATGTCATGTGAATGCTATTAGCAATAAAGCACCAAGATAAAAGATTACTTTTCAATTTTGTACTGCTGTGTAAATCCTTGTACTTATTTCCAAGACTGATTAGATGGCACTGGTGAGAGAAGGCAAAAAACAGCCTATGTGTGAGCATTAAATTAATGTAACTTTACTATGAAGAGAACATTACAGTGGCAATATCAAATCCCCAGCTGATTTCTGTCGACTGTAGCAGATGAAAGGGAAAGAAGCCCCACTGTTTACTGGGAGAAGATCCCGTGGATAGTCCATCACTATTTTGCAGTTGCTCAGTATTTTACATTATCATCAGACTTCCTAACAGTGGTCTCTGAAAGATGAAAGTGGACTCTCACTGAGAATTCTACACAAATGGATTAATTTGCGTCTCCATTTTTGGCATGTTGCCATGGCTACAGCCATCTGAAGGCCTCCGTGCAGCTGTGAGTTGATTGATGTCCATTCACAGTGCAAGCCTTTACAAAACCAGTAACATGAAAGGATGTTCATTAGTGGACAAAGGCCTTCCATACACATTTGGGTAAGGCTTCAAAGGCTGGCTGTTACCTCTCCACAAATCTGACCTTCATGTTAATATCACTAATGAAAGTTAGAACTATATTATGAAAAAAATACTCAAAAGAATAGAGAGAACATATTTATCTGATACCTGGCTTTATTTTGCTTCATGTATATCTAGCTAAAGACAATGGACTGCATACACAAACAGAAAAGTGCTTGTGTAATAAATCCTATACTTTTCTTTAAAGGTACCAGAGGACAAAAGGTTGTTCTGCATTTAAACAGATATGCACTTATAATTTCTGCTATCTACTCTGGAATGGAAGAAAAGAACAGGTCTCATACTTCTTTCTGTCTTCTCTATGGTGAAACACACTGTGAGATCTAACATTGCCATTTACGTTGTCACATACCCAATTGCAAAAGATGTACCTTTATTTCTTGTATTAAAAATTAGCTCACAAGACTCTATTGCTGCTTGACAATGGAACACCTTTCTTTTAGGTATTCAAGGTAATTGTAGCAACTCTAGTCCAATTTTCAGGGTATCTATTCTGACAGTTTAGCAGGTTTGCCACGTCACAGTTCAGCAGGTTTGCCTTTAATTCTCTTCCTCCTGAGTGTGATTCATGTTCCTGAAGTAATTTATATGTTTCCCTCTTTTGAAAGGACAGAAAGCCTTTTCCTGTGCTCACCACTAGCCACGCTGGCCCCTCCAGTCCTATCCTGCTGACCTAGAGAGCTGGGCGCTCCCTTGCTGGAGCTTCTGACAATAATGACAGGCCTACATGGTACCCAGCTGTTAGGTCCATGCTCCTATATGCTCCTCAGCCTCTATGCTAGTGCCTCTGTCTGCTCCCTCAGACCCTTCTCTGTGCTTCTTAGAATGCTCAGGAATGCTTCCACACCTTGTGAAGATGTATGAGACTCTGTGAAGCTAACTTCTGACCTGACTGAGTAGATTGAAACACAGAGAAACCTGAAACACAAAGAAAGATGTCAGCTAATTGGACGCAGAGCAACTTTGTCAACCTGCACTGAATCATGACAAGTTTTAAGGCCTCATATTGTATTTCATCAGATGGGTAAACTACATGTGAAATTGATTTTGACACTTTGATGTTCTCTAGTTATGAGTCTCCCTTTACTTATATCAAAAGGCCAGAAATAACAACTCCTCCAGGACTTTCATTGCTTAAGATTCCTGCCATTTGTCTTGAGTCAGAATCAAAAGACATCATTTGGCATATAACCCACGTGTAATATAAGCTAATTCATCAACCTGACAGCATAAATGAAACTGGGATTCTACTGTTCTCTCCATTGCTTATATGTTTAGTAGGATTTACTATTCAATCCTCTCTTTTTCAGTTACATTGAGCAGAAAAAAACAAATAAAAATTAACAGTTTGGTGCTGTTTACTTAGAAATGTTTCATGTGAGTTAAAATTTTAGCTCCTGATTAATCAGAATGCTAATGAACTGTAGAATACAGGAATATTTGTGCATACTTGTACAGGTGCAAATGGAAATTTTCTTTGGAATAAGATACCTGATTAATCCATTCTAATGCAGTGAGATTAGATAAAAATGTAATGTGAATCACATATGAGCATACTTCATGCATGTAAAACATGAGTCTGGATGAGACAGTATCATAAAATAAATCATCATATAGAATTTAAAAGTCAAAGATTTATAATGAATATATATTTGGTTAATATTTATAAATTTTCCAAGCTCATTGTTCTATGGGACAGAAAGCAATTGGGAAGTGGAAGCAGCTGAAGAATCTACATCATGTGATGATAAAAA
>PVJX010041721.1:0-14549 GCA_004027295.1 Dolichotis patagonum
GCACCGCACTGCTCGTACGTACCCAGCTTCTCAAACATCTTTTGAGTCGGGACTTCATTGGCGTCCACCATGACACGCTTCTCATCCAGCATCAGGACATTCATGGAAAGCCATTTGGACGACATCCAGAGCGGGTGATCTGCAAGACACCGACAGCTGTCAAACTCACCTGCCGCCCTTTCTGCTTACACTGAGGATTCACAAGGAAGGAGACTGGCTTAGCCTGCTCTTCTTTTTCTAGAAGTTCGAGGTTCAACATTAAGTTGTTTATATGCGCTTGCTCTGTATTCCTGATATGGGTGTTTACTGCTATAAATTTCCCTCTTTTTTTTTCCTTTGGTACCGGCGATCAAACTCACCACCTCGCACTTACCAGGTAGGTGCTTACAACACTGAGCTAACCCCAGCCCTGTAAGTTTCCCTCTTAAGACTGTTTTCCATGTGTCGCACAAGTTCCAGTATGTTGTATTGTCATTATCATTCAGCTGTAAAAATTGTCTAATTTCTTTTTAATTTCATCTGTGACCCACTGGTTGTTCAGTAGGGTGCTATTAAATTTCCATGTGTTTATGTCTGTTAGTAATTGTTTTATATAGCTGGGTGCACTGGTATTTGTTGTTTATAGATTTATGACTGTTATCTCTTCCTCTTGGGTTGTTCCCTTTATGAGGATGCAGTTATCTTCTTTATCTCTCTTAATCAGTCTTGGCTTGAAATTCACTTTGTCTGTAAATAGAATAGCTAGCCCTGCTTTTTTCTGGGTTCCTGTCACATGGAGTTTTGTTTTCCATCCTCTGACTTTCAGTCTATGAATTTCTTTTTGAATTAAATGTGTTTCTGGCATGCAGCATATTGTTGGATCTTGCTCCTTGATCCATTCTGCCAGTCTGTGTCTCCTGACTGGTGAATTGAACCATTAACATTGATGGTTATAACTGATAGGTACTGACTTACCCTTGTCACGTTATTTTTGTGTTTTTGGCTCCCTCCCTTTCCCCTGTCAATTGTTTGCCTTGCCTGGTGGATTCCTTCTGTTGGGGTTCATGGAGCTATAATCCTTATTATCTGTTTCTAGAATATCCCTCAGGACATTCTGGAGTACTGGTTTGGTGGCCATAATTTTCCTTAGATGTTCTTTGTCATGGAAGTATCTTGTTTTTCCATCAATTTTGAAAGATGGTTTTACAGGATACATCCATCTGGGTTGAAAGTTGTTTTCCTTTAGAACCTGGAGTATTTCACTCAGACTCTCACAAGAAAGGTTATTAACCCAATAGCTCAAGTGTTTGGTAGTTCATTTTCCAAAAACAAAATATCTAGAAATGTCATGAATCAACCCATACCCATCACATCTGTGGATGTCATCCTGCTTTCTTTCTAAAGTCCTGTCTTTACATGAGGTGGCTTCACTGTCATCTCACTTTCATCTTCTATGGCAGGAAAGGTTGCAAACGCAAGTCCCAGCCGTGTTCTGGCACCACTTTTCCTAAGTGGGGAAACATTTTTGCTAACTGGGTAAGATCTGGGCTGCTCTCTATTGGTGAGAGATCCTTGGTCACTGCAGCAAGCATTTTAGGCTGTAAGTATTGAAAGGTAAACCTACCGTCTGGGATGGTCGGTGTTGGAGGAGTAACTATGGTCCATCCTGCTTTCTTGAAAAGATCAATCTGAAAGACAAAAATATCGAAAGCAAGCTCAACTCTATACTTACTGCTCTTATTCTTTTCTTTTTCTTTTCTTTTTTTAAAATTTTCTTTCTGAGACCAGGTGTAACTATGTACTTCAGGCTGGCCTTGAGCTCATCCCAGGCTGGTCTCGAACTTGCAACAAACCTCCTGCCTCAGCCTCCCAAGTGCTGGGACTACAGGCATGCACCATCACGCCCAGCTACTACTGTTATTCTTAAAGGGCAGTATCCCCACACTGCCCTGATGAGCAGGGCTGCCTGACCCATTGGGGTGCTCAGGCAGGGCTTATCCTTTTTAGCCACAGTTGTAAATTATGAGACAATATCATTTCATTCAACAAAAATACCCTCATCCACGCAAACTCCGTGCTGACAATACCAAGCAGCTGAAGTCATTCTCTGGTGACACTGCACCAATTATCACAGCAACAGCCTCTGTTTCTGGGTGTTGGACATCTTACGATAAATGTCCCATAAACAGTGCAACTCTTGACCGTAATACTGCTCAGCACTGCTGCGCCTGTCATTTAGAATCACCAGGAGCCACAGAAATGCTTCAAATAAAGCGGAAACTCCTTTAGCTGCGAGGCTTTGTTCCCTGTCTGTTGTTCCAAAAGCCCTCTTACCTGGTGACATGGTCGGTCAGGGTTGGAAAGCACAAGTCCAGGCCCAATGATGTTGAAGGTGGCGTCAATGTGCATGGGGTTGGGGTCTTTAAAGGAAATGATATGGACTCTGTAGTCCGGAGCGAGATGCCTGCGCATCCACTCAATGCCCAGGTAATTTGTCACCTGAAAATCAGACGAAGACCTGTAACCTATAAAGACTTGCTTCCACGTGTAGAAAACCAAATACACATAGGATGGAAATATTTTAATTTAGAAATAAAGAACACTCACGTACGGGGAGGAATTTTAGGGGCAGCCTTTACCAACCTGGCTTCTCTGTGCAAAAATATCTCTTCCGGCTCGAATGAAGTCAGCAGCATCAAAGCAGGGCTCAAACTCAGTTGTCACAAACTTGCCCTGAGCAGCCAGTTTGTGTCTGTCTTCCACACTGTGGATGGGATAGTTCTAGCCGGAACAAGCACAAACACGCATGCCCAGTGGGTTTCCTAGGAAACTCACTTGTGAGGCTGCGCCTCACTGTAAACAAATCAGCACCATGTTATCACCTTCCCAAATACTGCCACTCTGTGCTAGACTACAACGCGCAGAGGGAAGATGGAGGTCCATGTAGGCAAACCGGAGCAATAACGCCACCACAAAACCAAAAGGCAGACACCGGGCAGGACAACAGTTTCCTGCTACCTAGACACAGTGGTGCAGGGCACAATCTATTCTGAAAACAGCCCGTCATTCACACAGGGATTGACACAGCTGCCCATGACACGGACAGGTAACGAGATGAAGCCACCCTGTTCTGTCAGAAAAGCAATTTGGTCCTGAGTCTAACCGAGACTGTGAAATGAGATCCTCTGCTTCACCACCAGGTCAGGGTGTGGTGTAATTAAGTATTGATACCTGTCTTTGAACCCCTAGAAGAAATGTCGATGTTTACACTTTTTTCTATAAGTGATCAAATAGTAAGTGATTTAGTAAGGGACGTGCAGTTGCCCTTCAGTACTGGGGTGGGGGGGTCTGGCCCAAAGACACCACAACCTGTGGGCGCTCAACTCCATCATATAAAACAGCAGAGTATTTGCATTCGGTCTGTGTACGTCCTTCTGTGCCTTTAATCATTTCCGTGTTCCTCGCAACACTCAGCAATGTTAAGAGCTGCGTAAACAGCAGCTGACTGCATGGTTCGGGGGATAATGACAAGGAAACGTCTGCGTGTGCTTCCCGCCTGCACTGTGGTGAAAAAACCCTCTCGGTCCACAGTGGGTCGAATCCATGGGTGCAGAGTGTACAGCGAGAGGAGGCTGGCTGTGTATCTCATCTCCCTACGAGTCTGGCCTGTAGACCAGCTGCTTTTTGTAGAAGAAAGGAAAGGACTTCAGCCTAGCTATGAACAGCAGTGTCCCCTGAGGCCAGGGATGTACATAAAGAGCAAAGCCCAGGGACCCACATAAGGTGGGTACCAAATAAACGCCATCGCTCTTAGCAGTGATGCCTTTAGCATCACTAGAATGATCACTGCTACCACAGATCATGCACTCTTATTTTTATCATAACACAGTCCCTTAAAAGGGGGGGGGAGCCCACACGAGGTCCCCGAGAACCTCTAACTCAGGCCTGTGGATTGTCGAGGGCTCACCTGTGGCCGGGGCCTCACCTTGTCATACAGCTCGTCCACCATCGTGGGCTTGGGAGCCGTGGTCCACTTGGCCCCGCGGTGGAAGTAGTCTTTGATGATCGAGCGGTAGGCTCTGTACTCGAAGAAGCGCGAGCGCCAGGCCATAGGAGCCTCGATGATCTCGTCCCCCACCACTAACAGGATGTCCCGAGGCATCGCGCCGTATAAACCTGCCAGCCAGGGACAGGACCGGGACCAGGACAGAGCTTGAGCGGAAAGCGTGGTCAAAGCCCGTGCTTTTACAAAATGTGTCTTTGCAGCATTAACTAACCAACTGCCAATCCTGATCGCTTCCCTGCCACTCAGATACCTGCGCAGCTACCTCAGCCACGCAAATTCCTAAGTTAAGAAGACCCTGCGCAGTATGACTGAATTTGTTTTGGTTTGGTTTAGTTTAATTTTGGTTTTGGTAATTACCAGCGTGCTGTACACACAATTTATGCACACAATTATATAAGATGGAGAAAAGTGGAATGATCCATACTAAACGTTAACACAAATCTGGTGTGAGGTGGGCAAGCCATGCGGAAAAAAGAAGAAACAAATAGGAAGCAATGATGTGGTTGTTCACAGAGATGTTGAATGAACCACCACAGGGTCCCATTTGCTGCTTCCTTTCTTGCTAGTCCAAGACAGTATTCTTAAGGCATGATCAGGATCACAGGATAAAATTGGGTCAAGGATTGTTCTGGAGCTGGAAGTCACAGGGCTCAAGCACAAGAGACTCACACAGTGATGCCAATTAGAAAGAGGACGGGGATATTTCTGTTCTCCTTTCATTTCTGTTCTTTGGGAAACGTCAATGAAATTCAGTCTCCTTCTTGAAGGAGAAGCCATAAAATCTGGGGGAAATTGCTTCTTTCAAGGAAACCTCACCAGGATTACAACAGAGCTTTGAGCGTGCACAGTTTAAGTGTACCAAAATGAACCACAGATTATTTCTAAATAATCTGTGAAGCCTTCAAGCATTGGCAAAATCAAGGACCTCCCCCACCAAACTCTCAGACTTTGCTCTTTACACACTTAAGAAAAAAAAATGATACATCACAATCAAGGTATAGGTAGGTGAGTTTCCAGTAGCACTTACCCGTAGACTCAAAGTCAGGAGTTTTATACTGAAAAGACCAGTCTATGGGGTCGGGTCTCCTCACTATCACTCCTTCCATTTTTAAAATATTGCACATTTCTTCAATTTCGGCAACAGCCTTTTTCAAGTGATCTTTGGGAAAATACTGGCCTCCATACTTTTGGTAAAATGGCCAATACTTCTCATATGTGTTGGCCTAGAAGCCGGAGAAAGAAAATGAAGTAATTACAGAAGAGACACTGAACTCACGGTAGGTTTGCCAGGGGCGGACAAGGCTTTGCATACACAGTGGCGCTGGGACTAGAGCCACGTTTGGTGCACTGTTGACCTCTGATCCCCTGGCAGACACGCAGTGTTTACTGGAAGAAGAGCTGCAAATTATCGATGTTTTGAGGCTCTTTGATCCATTTCTGCATATCTCATGCCTAACCACTACCAGCATGCCTGCCTCTCCACAGGCTTGGAATCCTCCTGGCGACGCTTCAGAGAAAAAATAGGTCTTGGCTGCTCCAGTTAGAAAGATTTAACAGAATGAAGCAAGAGATCAAACAAAAGAGAAAAAGAACACCAGTCCTAAGTTGAAACCCCGGTCCAGCGGCCCATTCCAGAATTCTGTCTGGAGAACAGAATCTCTAGATATTTTGCTGTGGTTAAGACTGAGGAGATGCCTTCAAGCCCACGCTTCTCTTAATGTTTACGATTGACTTTCCTATTCCACAGAGGTTGCTCTTGGCAAAACAGTGGCGCCCTGCAGGGCAGACTTTGGGACCTATCTGTCACCACATCTCCCACACATTTCCTCTCCCCCACCCACCCGAGCTCATGCCTTGATTCAGGTCGTTTGATCAAAGGAGAAAATATTTGATAAGCAAATTCATACATGCTTAGTGGCTGCAAAAACCGTAACACAGAGAAAGTTCCCAAAGGTTTTATATAACGATGCAAAAAAATCTATTAGATTCTCGATGTATCTAAGTTCTCAGCTAACTGAAAGAAATACTTTGGGCCACGAACATGATCCATCTTGCAATCTGTCAAGACAGATGAAGCAGAACCCTAGAGACTAAGACGAAGCCTTGGACCTTTGTCAGGAGATTGGTAAAGCCATGAACAGTTACACACTCTCAGTTGAATGTGATCAAAGCAGGTACTTTTAAAAACCATTTCTCTGTGTCATTAACTAACAACTCCCAATCCTGATCTTTTCCCTTCAAATTAGACATCTGTGGAGAATAGAAAGTACTAGAAAGAACTGGGTAACCAGCTAGGCATGACTCATGGTATGTGTCTTCCTTAGCTAGATACTATGCTGCTCCCGACACTCCTATCCAGGAGACAAGGGATGTACCCACTTGTCCATTTTGTGTGCAGGGAAAGACACTTGGGACATCAACTCACTGTCTACCTGGACCAGCAGGACGAGAACTTGGACTCTCGGTCTGATGGTGCTCCAAGTCTGTGAAGGCATTTGGCTATGTTCTACTGGTCTGAACATTTTTCACTCTGTAGAAAAATTTTTACAACTGAAATTGTTTATTATGGTTCAGATTGTTCCCGGTGGTTTTTGCCCATCAAGACTGGACTAAACATCTAGGCATCTAGCTCTTCGATGTCACAGACAGTATTTCTCTAGCTTTGCGTCTCTACTTCCATTTTTACCTCACTCTGGCAAATGATCAGATGCACGAATGCAGACTCACCTCTTTCTAGTTCAAAATCTAGGTTCACTGGAACTCGGCCTAGAAGATAGGGAATAAACTGAAAACAGATGTCTAGAGACCATACAGGATGCCCATAAATCTCAAGACAGGGGTTGGTAAATGAAAGCCCGCAGCCCGAATCTGGCCCATGCCTGCTTTAGTAAATAAAGTTTTATGGGCACACAAATATGCTCATCTGTTTATGGATCGCCTGTTACTGCTTTTGCACTGTAAAGGCAGAACTGTAGATTCGTAGTTGCAACACAAACTTACGTTCCTCAAAGCCTGAACGATTTATTCAGAGAAAGTTTGCTGGCCAAAACAGGCTGAATTTTTGAACTATGAAAAAATATCATCAACACTAAACATCTGAATGATTTAAGGCCAGTCCTCTTTTGCAAAAACAAATAAGCTGTCCAGTTGTATACCCCTGGGGGTTTCTGCGGGCATAAAGTAAGAAGCGAAGATAATGACCTAATGACCCTTTATATTCTTCTCTAACACATCCTGGTACTACTTATCCATTCACCACTCTGCTTCTCATGCCAGGCACATCTTCTATCATTCTCTAAGGGACAAGCAGCCTTTGACGATTTAACACGGAGTTACAGCTGACTCTTGGTTATGCTGTCTCGCCAAACTCCTTCCAAAGGGTCCCGCATGACTATTTGTGCAGAGGGAACATTGTAAAGTTTCCTAGGAGAAAAAAACTATTTGCACAAGTGTGAGTTTGCCTAGCGTATACTCTGGCAAATGTTGGACAAAGTCCAAATGATCAGGGCAAATTACATTTTTCAAGACTGAGTTGGAAATGGTTGACACTTCCTGCGGAATGAGTTAGCAATCATTTACCAAGTGTCTGCAAGATAGCAAACACTGTATTTGATGTTCAACAGTGATGTTTTTAATAATCTGCTGCGGAGACGTGGCTGCCTTCCCGGAAAACTTCACAGTCCTCCGGGGCCTAAAATCATTTGGGGTTGGGGTTGCTAAATGAATTTTTAAATACTATCTTGAGAAACTGAGAAATAGCAATAGAAACTAACGTTTTTACTGACCCAGTAATAAGATCATATCAACCCTAATTAACTTTGTATTTTATAAAAGGTCCTCTCTCAAGAGCTTTACTTAAAAAAAATCCAAGAGCAAAACCAAAAGCAAGTATTTACCATGTTTTGCAGAATAAAAAACTATTTGGCTTTTAAAACTTGGGCTTCCTATCATGCTTTTTACCCTGCCCTTAAAATTTCTCTAACATTTATATTTTCCAGTCTACTTTATGCTTTTGTGCTCCATAAACAGTTTACTACATTATTTTGTTTCTTATTCTTCTCAGACGGATTAATATATCTGTGTCATTCTTTTCTGCCTTCTAGGGGTCATGCATACCTCTGGTTTCCTTTTTCTCCCTTAATAACCTAGCTTAGCCTCTCATATAAAACAGAAATAACGGAAAAAATGAATGAAATACAGTCAATGCTACTAATATCTACAGTCATTTACTCCAATGTACTTTTATAGTGTAATTGGCAAACTGAGTCCCTACAACTATAGTGAGGTTTACCTTCAACTTTAATCCTGTTAGGTAGTTGGCAAACAGTATCTTCACTTGACTGGGGTCAGAAATTTGTGAAATCTTCCACAAGGTCCACAGACAGTTGATTAACCAAGAGCATAGCTATCAAGCTTTTATCAAACACCTAATTGAATCACAGTCTCCTGACTTGAGCGTAATACACTTTCCAGGAACCCATGAAGTTACAAAGTCTAAAGTCATAAAGCCAGTGACAAGGAGCTCACTACAATGTCTGAGAATTCTGACTCCATACGATCACCTGGTGTGAAAATCAATAAGTATAAAGACAAAGGAAAAGATTAACTATTGCCTGACTTTGAACTCTAATTTTACCCAATTAAAATGGGAATGGGACAACTTCTTTTCCAGGCCTTTAGAAAACATATGCATGGTATGTAAATGAACCATCTCCAATTTCAAGAATCAGAAGCAAGGATAGTTTCAGAACAGTTAAAAGAAATTATTTTTTCTATTGCCCTTTCTTCCAGCCTAAGTTAAGAACCACTTCCTGCCGGGAGACTTTTGAACTATCCAGTACTTGATGGCTTTTTCTGGAGCTATGCTGGTGCTTCACCTGCCTGGCCTGCTGGTTAGCATAACAAACCTGGAGTTGTTTCTACACCAGCACTGTTATCTTTCCAAACAAGAAGGAAGTCCTTGTCTACTAATACCTACAGAGCCCGTCACATGGGAGACAATATTCCTGATGATGACTACGATGATGATGATGACATTGCTGTTATAAAATTTCCCTTTTTAATGTAACAGTGAATATTCAAGAGGAACTTACATACATCGAAGACACATTCATAAAGTGTGTTAACAGGCTCTCGGGTTTTGTCTAAAAGGAGGAAGGTGCTCCCTTGGGCCCTTGGGTCACGGGACCCTTGTGCAGTTTATCACCTGAACAGGAGCCCACAGGGGCTGCAGCTGGGAGAACTCTGCGGATGAAGACTTCTGGATGGAATGTGAGAGAGGGCGCTCGGCCCGAAGGAGCAGCTGCCGGCCCACCACAGGAGTGCGTCTCTAAGAGGATGCACTGACTGAAGAGGGGGCCTGGAAATGCACCCGAGGGCAGCCCGTGAAGCAGCCTGAACCCCACGAGGACTTCATCCTAAGAGGGTGGGGTGGGGAAGCAGAGGAGTGACGGCGCAGGATGAGTAACATGGTCTAAGCTGGGTTTTAAACCCAATCTCTGGTAACAGCTGGAACTCAGTCCCGAGAGGGTGACCGGAGGAGACCACAGGAGTTAAGTGTGACCACTCAGGAGCAGATGTGTGACCACCCAGGAGCACAGGCGCTCCAGACCTCGGGCAGGGGCAGAGGGATGGGGGCAACATCCACTGAGAAAGCCTTGCTAGACCCTGGCGACCCTGCAGGATGTGACTGAAGGAGACCTCGAAGATGACTGGTGTTTTAACCGGATTAAACAAGAATGACAGATTTAAAAGGAAGGAAGAAGGTTCTGGCTTGGCAGGGTGGCTGACAACTGAGCCCAGTACCCATGAGGGAGTCTAAAGTGCTGACCCAGACGGAGCTTGGGAGAGAGAGGAGGAGGAGGAAGCCAGCGCTGGCAGACCCTCTGAGAGAAGGGAGCCCAGCATTGCAGACTGAAGCAAGAGAAGTGAGGAGCAGAGAACTGCCAACCCCAGGAAACGGCTCTCGGAATCCTGAGGAAGCTTCGGGAAGGAATGGACTTGGGTAAATAGTGTCCAAAGCCACCGAGGAGTCAAGCAAGGTAGCTTAAAACTAACTCCTGCTGAAGGCGAGCGGAGAACCCACACCAGAGGCAGTGCAGCCTCGCCTTACCTTCACCTCCACCGTGAAGGGCGGCACGCAGGCGTTTTCCGCTCTGCCCACGATCACCTCCTCTAACGGGTCCCACTCGTTGTAGGAGGAGACAGGGCAGTCCTTCGGCAGAGGATCGGTGGCCTGATCAGCTGCACAGGATTTCTGGGAGGAAGCTGGAGCTGCCTGGGTGCTCTGGAAAGTTCGCTGCACCCATCCCGTCAAGGCTCTTCCAAGCTTTCAAGAACAACAAAAGCATCATTGTGCAGCCCTGCTCCGCATGTGGGGGTGGGAGGAATGCACGGGGGACACAAGGTGGAAAAGCGGGCCAACAGTCACACGTCTAAAACCCCCTAGGAGACAGTGTGGGTGAGCAGGGACTGCAGGTGGTTTTGGGGGTAACCTCCTTGTGCATCTATCAATTCTCTATCTAATCCCCCCTAGCAATACAGTCCCGTTAGATCTCAGGATTGGTTTCGCAGGCCCATCTCCTGAATGAGTCGGTCACTTCCCCAGAAGCTGTTCCCATCAGTAACTTCCTGCCTGGTTCAGCAGCAGGGAAGGAAGGCCCTTTTCCCTCAGTTGGTTGTGTTCTCCCGGCCAATAACCATTTGAGAGGAACTTATCTTTTAGAATGTTCAACTTGAAACCCATTTTTGACCGCTGTCAGGGGCTTCACGTCCCTCGTGTCCACCTGCCCCATGTTACAGGTGGTCCCGGGCACCCCAGCCAAGGTACAAAGTCAAACACAGAGATTTAAGAATTCAAAAGGCCTTTTTGTTTGTTTGTTTGTTTGTGGTGCTAGGGATCAAACTCACGACCTTGCACTTGCCAGGCAGGCACCTGTGCCACAGAGCTAAACCCCCAACCCAAAAGGCCTTTTTAAAAAAATGCAGAGCCTGGGTAATGGTGAAGAGAAAGAGCCCCTCCATCTGTCACCCACTGGGCAAATCCCACCCACAATTTCCGGCCTCCTATGAAAGCCTCAGGCAGGGACAGGAGGGACCCTGGGGTGGAGCCCTGAGTGACAGCACAGGGACAGCTGCGGTGAACCAGCTCTGCCGAGTGGGCGGGGCCCCTGCCGAGCTATTCCTGTTTAGGGGTCTGAGGTGATGCAACCAGGAGGAACGCTGGGGACACCCCTGTTGCTCTCCACCCCAGATGCCCACGTGTCCTCCGCCCAGCCCATGCTGGCCCGAAAGCTCCCCGGTAAGGCCGGCTGGGTGCTAAGGGGTCCCGGACGTCCCCACGCTCTCCCCACCCTAGCTCCAGCCGTGGGGACTCGCGGGTCGTGCAGCCACCCGGGTGTGGCACGCGTGTCCTCTCTCTCAGCCTCGGAGCCCCCATACACACACAAACACTCGGCAGCCAGCGAGGGTTCCGGTCTCACGCACCCGAGACCCCAGGTAATGTAAGGCCTCAGCGCCGCGGCTCCCGCCACGCACACACCGCACGCGCAGCATCCTGGCAGTCGGTCACCGACGGTCCACCGCCCTGGAGCCCCGCGAGTGGGTGTGCGCGCCCAGCCGCGCGCCCCCGCTTTTTATAGCGCACGGACGCCCCGCCCACCCGGGCCCCGCCCAATCCGCGCCCCCTTTCCGCCCCCGGCTGCGCAGCTCTTGGCGCGCGGGGGGCGGGGACTCAGGGCATTGACCCGCAGGGCTCTGCGCGCGCCAGGGAAGGGGCGAGGCGTCTTTCCACGGAGCAAAATTGAGGTTACTCATACCTATTTGTGCTAAGTGCACATTTTAAATTTAAGCGTGCGGTGCACGCCTGTGATCCCGGCACTTTGGAAGCTGAGGCAGGAAGACAAATTGCCAGGTCAAGGCCAGCTACATCGCTGAGACCTTATCTCAAGACAAGATGAACGAATAAGCAGAAAGTTGCTTTGGAAGCTGGCAATAAATTCAAGTAATTTAAACTTGCAAAGCGTGAGTACACTTTTAGGTTTAAACTTACTGGTGTGCACTCACCCGGTGCCCCCATTTTAGAGCAAATGCAAGGACCTAAAGCAAGCAGGCTTCCAGTGACTCCACGTTTGAGACAGGAGGGGAGAAGTCTGGAACTTGGGCCACCTGTCCCCTGCCTCCCTCCAGCCTGCTGAGTGACTTGAACACTTGTCATTTCTTATTGTCCTTCCTGACAAAGACTTCTGTAACCTTCTTTTAGAACCATCTTATCAGTTGAAGGCGCGCGGCTTGTGTTGAGTTGTTACATAATGGGCCGGCTCTGCAGCACACCCCGCGCAGTGTCTGCCAGTATCTCGCTCTTTAGTTTCTGCCTTATTCTGAAGAAATAGACTAGAGACTGAATGTTTGTCTCCCCTTCCCTTGTAACAGATAACACCGATAACTCTGACTGAACTGGTAACTTTAGGAGCTTGTCGGTTTCATACTTAGTGACTACACATGTTCCAGGCCAATAGCAGTGTGGCTCTGTAGATGTATTAAACGATATAAGTCAGGGAGTGGATACGCAAGGGGGGAAATGGCAACGAATAGAAAACACATCGGATGCCTGGGGAAAGATTTTGCTTTTTCAGTTTCTCGTTCACAGCTGTTGTTCTGGAGACAGGACCATGATCCCAAATTAACAAAATAAACAGAATTCTACCTGATTCCAAATCAACAAAACAAAGAGATTTTGAAATACGTCCTGACACTGAGAAGGAGAGATACCAGATTTCAGAGCAACACAAGGTTGATCAGAAAGCGGTGGACTTGCAGATTTTACCAAAAATCAAAGCTGTTCCTCAGTTCCGGGGCTACGTGAGATCTGTTTTTGCTCTGAAAAATGGAGTTTATCCTCACAAATTGGTGTTCTAAATTCTTACCAAGAATCTAATTAAATAACTGATTATGTTAAAAAAAGAAAAAGAAAGAAAGAAAGAAAAATACGTCCTGAGATTAAGACAAAACAAAAACCAGTAGACATGGGCCAATGAAATGAACAAAAGAGGCTGTTGTAAGAATTAATAATTTCATAAAGATGGCTGACATTAGCACGGGGCTTAGAGAGCAGGAGTGCAAGCTAGTGTTCCTAGAATTCAAAAGTCCAAATAGCCTGAGAAACCGTACACACCCACCTATGCTTGTGTATGCGCGTGCGCGCACACACACACACACACACACACACACTGGGCGAGCTAAACTATCTGCAGAAGTTACCTACTCTATGACACATCTGTCCCCGTACTGTCAGGGACGGGATATTTGCAAGGTAACTCAGATAAAGGATGATATTACTGAATTTCAAACAAGGTGACTGAAGTATACCCTCATGACTAGAACTACATAAATAAAGCTGCAATCTTAAAAGAGTATTATTTGAACTGCATTAATAAAATATCTTTGGAAAGATAGACCAGATATCGATGACGTAGGTCATTCCTGGGGAGGGTACTTGGCTGACTGGGGGACAGGCGTCGTAAAGGTTTTTCCCTTTAAACCCTATTGTACCTCTGAATTTTGAAATAAATTGCCTAATAAATAGACAAATATACACACTCAGAAGACAGCATTTACAGAGGTGGGCTGCCCACATAATATGTTTTGGAAGGAAGCCTGAATACGAATCTGCCAGTGTCTATTCCTCCTGTTTTAAGGGTGGAGCTAGAATGTTCTGGCTCTTGGAAAGAGGAAACCTATTGAGAACAAGAACACCACCATGGTTTTTTTGTTTGTTTATTTTTGGTCTTTTTGAGATGGGGTCTCGATATACAGTTCAGGCTGGCCTTGAGCTCACGTCGTAGCCCAGGGTGGTCTTGCAATGATCTTGCAACAATCCTCCTGCCTCAGCCTCCCAAGCCTTGGGATTGGTTACAGGCGTGTGCTACCATGCCAGGCTAATGTCATGGGTTTTGATGAATAGTCTGCCTCCAGACTATTCACTTCCTCCGCCTTCTGGGGACTCCCAGGAACTTGTCATTCCTGGGAACCTTGACAGGGGAACACGGGCAGGGAAAGGGTGACCCTGCAGGCTGAGGCCACAGAGCCCATGTTGCAAAGCCTCGAACCCACGTTCTGGCTCCTCTCGAAGTCTGGTGAGTTTGGCTGCAGTGCAGACCTGGCTGGCAAGTGCTGTACATTCCTCCCAGCATCCTCTATTTACCACCTGCTGCTCAATTCCGGGCAAATGATGAAAGACACTTTTGGAACCTGAAGTGCTGCGGGACTGGCTTTTCTATCAACGTCCCGTGTTCCTGCAGCTCACAGTGCCCTAGAACTCCTCACCGATGTGCAGCAGCCCACTGGGCGGGGGACCCCTGGGTCGGGGGAGTCTGCTTCACCCCCACTGCGTCCCAGCGTAGTGCCAGATACAACACGGCCTGCAACCCTTGCTGTGCTGCTCTGAAAGCCCAGACCCGGTGCAGTCTTTACTTTCAGATGAGCTGCAAAATCTTGTTCAGCCAAC
>PVJX010041722.1:0-14580 GCA_004027295.1 Dolichotis patagonum
GTCACACGCCAGCCCCGCGGGTCCCTGCGGGCTTTTGCTGTAGAGCATGGCAGTGCCCAATATGTGAGCCACCTGTGGCATTCTAGATAAAATTAATTATAATTAGGTGTAATTAAGACTCCAGTTCCCAGGTCCCAGTGGCCACTTCGGAGTGCTGAGGGTCACGTTTGGTCCCCTCATTGGGTGACACGGAAGGGTAATGTTCTCATTGCTCAGAAAGTAAGCACTGGGGAGGGTCCTGGAAGGTTTCTGAGCTGGGGGCATTGAGCAAGAGGAGGGCGCACACACCACACAGAACTGGGAGGAGAGGAGAGGAGAGGGGAGGGCCGGGCGGCAGGAGGAAGACTCCTGCTTTGGCACACGTTGAATTGAGATCCACTGCCCATCTGGGCTGTGATGGCCAGTGGGTACCTCTGCGCTTGGGTCTGAGGCCAACAGAGAGGTCAGGGCTACAGATACAAATCCGGGGAGCTGCAGCACATGGTAGGCGTGAAAGGTGTGGGGTCAGGGAGGAGCTTTAGGCCACAGTCTCAAAGAACGCAAATGCCATCATCCTGATATTGACATCCCTGAGATTAGGTCCCAAGAATAGAATACTCAAAGAGGTAATTGAAAAATTCTTGAAAAGACATCCATCCCCACCCCTGAAAAGCAAAATAAAAATAAAAGAGGGAGGTAAATGAACCAAACGAGACAAAAGATGAAGATATTTACTTAAAAATTATGCCTGGGTTTATACTTATTACTAGAAAATATTCTTGTGAGACTAACAACTAAAGCTCTTTTCCAAACTATTTAATAGTTCTCAGCGTCATATCAATAAAAAATGACAAGTGAATTCTATCTTGTGCTTAATACATGCCCCTCAACTTGAGAACAACTCCTTAAAAGATCCACTTTAGTTACTTTGGACCCGAAAATACAATCCTCAATGTGTTTTCTTGAAATATCTTAACAAACTCAGCTTTCCTTGCAGTTCAGCATTCTTTTCTCCCTGGTTTGTCTGCACATGTGTGGTTTGACATTTCCTGCATTAGAGCTTGTGTATTCGTTGCCCACTGTCACAATACTGCTATTTCATAAGCTGCCCCAAAACTCAGTGACATTAAATCATGACCACTTCCATACTGGGTCAGTGATTTACGGGGGGCTCAGCTGTGCGGTTCTTCTGGTCTTTGTTGCCAGATCGACTGTCACGCCTGGAAGTGGATTGATACTGGTGCTTTGGGACTTGGCTCTACTCCATATGTCTCTTGCTCTTGACATACTGGCCTGGGTATGCTCTCACGGTAAGGGCAGAGTTTCAAAACAGCATGTTGATAGCTTTGTTGTGTCTCACAAAATACCTCACTGACCAAAGCCAGTTACACAGCAAGCCAGAGTCAAGGGATGGGGCACATCACCTTTCCCATGCGAGACCATACAGTAAGGGCGTATGGTAAAAGGTATGAACACAGGGCGAGGTAAACAGGACCCAAACGATGAACTCTTTCACAGCTGGTGTCCTGATGGTCCTCTCGCAGGAGGCATGTCCAGCAGCTGCTGTAATGGAGAATCGGACTGTCTCTCCAGGACTGGAGCATGGATGGACAGAGCCCTCCTCCCTCTTTCCCCATTCCTATTTGGGCCTTTTCATTGGGCTTAGCTCTCCCACTACCCACATGCTTCTAGTGAAATGGGAACATAAGTTCCACTCGAGGCCACGTAGGCAGGCAGCCGCTTGGCAGGACTGAGCTTCCTGCAGTCAGCAAGTCCCCACTCAGGTCAGGACAGGGGCTAAGGTCCCCAGGATGTTACTGAAAATAAAATGCAGCCACAGTTAGGACACTTAAAAACCAAACATCATTCCTTTCCTGAGTTAACTGAGGCCGTGTTAAATAGTCAGCTTGTAGAGAACCTATGAAATCTTCCGACTGTCAATATCATGCCAAAGAAAGGAGCTTAAATCAGGGCGATGATGAGAAGGTGTATAGAGAGATTGCCAAGCTCAGGGTCAGGGCTGGACCATCCATTTGTCTTCTGTCCAGCGCCCTCACCAGGACTGGGCGCACACCCTGCCCTTGCCCTTACAAGTGTGGGGATGCATGAGAAGCTCTGGTGCACAGAAGAGCCAGGTGGGTGTAGCCTGAGGGAGATGAGGGGTCCCACAGTGGCTTGGTCTGAAACCTTTGGATAGGGTATAATTGTTGGGACTGTCACAGAAACAAATGTTAGAAATCTAACTCGAGGTTCCTTAAATAGGATGTGAGGTCTATTATTCAGCGAAATCAAATAACAATGGAGGAAGCTGGTCTCAAGATACTTGAATCCAAAGACACCAGTCAGCAGCTCTGTTTCACTCCTTCCCACCCTTACACTTCCCGCTGCTCTCCTTGTAAACTCTCATTGCACTCACCATTTTTCTTCACACTGTAGGTAGGGGGAGGGAATTTGAGGAACTGATCAGTGAGTGGCTAGCTCTGAATGCACAGCCATCTGGAACTTTTATGACCAGCAAGGAAAGGGGTCTCTTTCTGGAGCTTGTGTTTCAAAATCCTAGAGAAGGTTTCTGATTGGCCAAGCCTGTATCATCTGATCAATCCTAGGCAAAGATTCTGATTGGCTAGTCCTGCATCATGTGGTTAATTCTAAAGAAGAACTGTGATTGGCTAGGCCTGTATCATGTGACCAGTCCTAAGTAGACTGTTGGAGCTGGTGGTGTGGGACAGGAATAGGTACCTGATTAGCACCTTGATTCATCCACATGGTTCACAGTAGCTTCTGAAGGCAGGGAATAGTGTTCCAGGCCAAATGAGCCACACACATCCACCACCAAGGGAAAATCACCATGTGCAAAAGATGGCTGTGATGGTGGTACTGGAACAGAAAATACTCCCCCACCACATCCAATATTCTTCAGTTTCTAATTTGCCCAGGCAATAATAGTTCCTGTTCCAGTTCCTGGTTGCTTCCATCTCTTAGAAACAGATGGTGATGCATAGCTGGTCACTATGATGCACATTGTATAAACCAATCCCCAATTAACAAGTCATTCTGCCTCAGTACTTTCTGCCTGCTTATCCCATATAAGCCCTAGACCACCAGAGATTGTGCCCATCAACATAAAATAAATCTGCCTCCAAATCCTGGGTGTCATTTCAATGTCTCTGCCTGCCATTTGTAGTATCTCCCTCAAAAGTGCCACCCGGCTTATGGGTGATGAGCACAGGCATGGATATTGTAAGCCTCTCACTTCCTAAGGAGAGGCTGAGCTCTGAGAGTGAAATGGGAATGGGGAGGGAGGTCACAGGAGCTGTTGTTTTCTTAAGTGTTCTGGGCACAGTACTAAGTTCTCCACCAGTTTCCTCTCTCTTTTAACCACCTGAGGGCTATATTCTCAATCTTGTTTTACTGATGAAGCACACCAAGGCTCAGCAGGGCAGTGGGTGACTGAGGTCACACAGTAGTGGAATGGACACTTGAAACAGTCTGCCTGACCGTCCCATGTTCCCTCTCCACCAAAACAATCTAAGCACACTGTGAGACACCCCTGAGCCTCAGCAAGCCCACTGCTAGGTATTTACTCCTAGCAGACAGCAGGAACCCTAAGAAGCAAGGGCTCATATCCAAGACACTATCCACAAGAATCTCATGGAAACTTTATTAATACTGGCCGTGAACTGTAAACAAGCCAGTCTGTCCACAATGGAAAGGACAGGCATAGTCATGTGCAGAATACTACACAGCAAAGAAAACTAACAAACTACAGTTATGCACAACAGCAGGGATGAGCACTGATTCCCAAGTCCACTGTCTGCAGGATCTGAGGCAACACACAAGTACAAGGGGCCTGCCTTATTCTGCTGGCTAGAGGTCGTGGGTTACAGACCAGCCCTCATTACTGAAGGGCATGGTTCTTGATGTAGACTGAACTCTGCCCCCTCCAAAACTCATACGTTGAAGCCTCCACCCCAAATGTCATGGTATTTGGAACCTTAGGAGAATCGAGATTAAATGAGGGCACAAGAGTGGAGCCCTTGCCATAGGATTAGCGCTCTTATAGGAGACCCCAGAACTCTGTCCCATGTGAAGACAACACAAGAAGATGTCACATGGCAACCAGGGCAAGAGCCCTGATGAACTCTGGCGATGCCAGCACTCTGCTCTGACTTCCAGCCTCCAGGATGGTAAGAAAGTAAAATCCCAGTGTTCCAGCCACTCACCCACAGTGCTGTGGATGGCAGCTTGGTCGCCCAAGATGATTTTCTTATCATCTATTGAAATGTCTGCCCTGAAGAATTTGCTGGTAATTACTTACGCTGCTCTTTCTAGGACCTGTGATCCCGAAGCCCTTCTGACCCAAGCCTGAAGTGTGAAGTACTAACAAAGAGTGTTTGAGCAGCTCCCGGCAGAGAGGAGCTGGAGCCCAGGGACTGGAAGGTGCCAACTCTCTCTGTAAAATGGCCTTGTTCCCTCAACACATTGCCACGAAGGCAGTAGCCTCTTCTGCCCACTCCCAAGATGGTCATGGCTCTGGGTTCTGGGATGCTGCCTCCCGGGGAAGGAGCCCTATCCTGCAGGACACAAAGGGACTCCAGCCCCTGAAGCAGGAGCACATGTCTCTGCAGCCTCCTCTAGCTGTAAAATTAGCCTCACTGGTTTCAAAGGAGCCAGCTGGTGGGTGGGAGGAGCAGAGAGTGGGCACTGACCCCTGCAGGGATGCTTGGCTCAGAAACAATGAGGAGAGGCATCTGGTGGCTTCCACATACTTCCTTCCCCCACAGGTTCTGCTTTGGCATTTAAGGAGAAGAAAGGCATTCTGGGAACACAAGGAGAAAAGATGGCTGACGTAGGGTATTGGGTCTTGGGGGAATTCCTGTTCTCCCTAGCTCCATGTGCTTTCCTGGCCCCAGCTCCTTTGATTACTTCTCCACTTGGCATCTCCCATGTGTCCACCATAGTGGGGACATTAGGGAGATAAGTGTGTGCAGGACCCACTGCTAGGACCCCACAGCCCACTGTGGGTGTTTAGCTCGCAGACAGGTCCTTAGCAAAAGGTGAGAGAAGTCCTATTGAGAAATAGGGGAACTGGGGGTGCTGGGGGAAATCCCAGAGGGGTGGAGGGCACTCAGAGAGGACTCCCAAAGGAAGTCACATTACAGCTGTATCTTGTGTTACAGATCAGAGTCCACCAGGCAGAGGGTGAAGTGGGTATATCCCAGGGCCTACAGTGGTTTGGGCCATGCGTGGGTCAAGGCTAGGGCAAGGTGCTAAAGGGGCTATGGGTCACACTGGGCATCTTGGACTTTGTATAAAGGAGCTGCTGAAAGCCATGGTGTATTTTAAGAAAAGGTGGGGGTAAACCGTGCTCTCACCTGAGACCTGGGCTGTCCCAGGATGGAGCCACAGGAATCTGAGCCCCAGGAGCCTCCTCCTTGGGGCCTCCTGCTAGGGACTGGAGCTTGTAACCCACCATCTCTGTACAGAGTGCCGGGGTGAGCTGAGACTCATGCTCGATGCACTTCCTGGCAATTCTTTGTGAAACTTTCAGCGCAGTTGGTCCTTCTCTAGCTCAGGTATGGGGCAGCTCACCTCTGTTGGAGAGACAGACAGGAAGTGCGGGATGGGGAACCAGACTTCTCCACAGGGAGAGGAGGCTGAGGAGAGGGATGGGGAACGGCAGAACCAGCTAGAGCTCTAGGCATAAGTCCAAACTAGAGGGCAGCGCTAGAGGATATAGCATCCTGGCCATCTGGAGACCAAGCAGGAGTGTGGGCACAGCTCCAAGCAGCGGGTCTTGGTTTTCTATTTATTTATCTTTGCAGCTGATTTAGGCTTGCTGTGTTATATTTGGGGGTATTGATGCTGGAACCACACCTTCCTATGAGAAGGGATAAAATCTCCCCTAAAGAGAATGTCCTTTCATTCCTCTATAGTCACAGCTAGAAGATTAGGGTCCTTAAACAGCAACTCAGAATGCTGAAGGCAGTTCCTCGACAGCCAGAAGAAACTCACTCCTCTCTGGGCCCCACTCTCCTGGATTTCAACCACCAGAGGCCTGCTGTCCAGGAGATCACACCCCTGGAAACAAGATGGCACCAGGCCTTAGGAACCAAGATGGCGGCCAACACCCCTAGCATGAATGGAGTGGCCAGGCCTCCTCAGAGGAAAAGAGCTATTGTGAGGCCAACTGACCAGTTGCAACAACTCTCTGTATTTTATTTTCTACCTATTATATTCCTGAGCTTCCAGTAAAGACTTGTTAACCTGCCCCAGCCTAGGCAGAAAGGAAAGAAAGTATGACTTTACTGGGAAACAGTCTTAATGAAGCCACGGTGGTTCTGAGGCCAGTCAAGAGTGGCAACCATAATTAGTGGCAAAGCACCAAGGGAAGGAGACCGTGGAGCCGCAAGGGAGAGTCCAGGTCTCCCTGCATAATGTCTCCTGGTAAAATTGTCCCCTCCCAGTGGGTTCCTTGGGAAGGTCCATGTTAGTTCAATAAAAGGTGATGGATGTTTTATATTCTTAGTGTGAGAATCCAGGAAGAGGTAACTTTTGAAAGAAGAAATTATCTGTTCATATTGAGAAACCAGAAGTACGCTTCACCCTCCACCCACTAAGACAGGGGTGCAGAGGGGGTTCAGGGCCAGAACTAGGTCCTAGCTGGGCCAGGCAAAGGTAGAAGGCAACAGGCTGCAGGTCCCAGCTGTGACTGAACTGAATCAGGGTCTCTGGCTCTGGAACAAGACAGCCATGTTCCTCTTTCTCTGCTATCGTGCCCAGGCAGGAATGTACATGAACAGATGACCCCAGGCGTACACACATACCATACACACCTCAGCTTCCTATGGCCTCCCTGCTCTGCTCCAGACAGACACAGCCTCTGACTCCCCTATAATCTTGCAAACAAATGAGCTTGACTTTAACTCCATTACCAGGGCTAATCTGTCCCCACTCCCACCTGATTTGCACAGGAAACGGGCTCATTCATTATGGATGGTGCGCACTTTGCTTCAGCCTCCAGAGGAATCCATGAAGCTGTTTGCAGCAACATTTTCCTAACCAAAGGCAAGGGGCTGAGACTTTAACTGAAGCGCCCAGGAAAAGGGCAGGCCCACAGGAGAAAGGGCTGAACTGACTCCCCCAGACCTGCCTCAGTGCCTTTCACACCTCACACCATGGATCTTTGGCAGGAGCTCAAGTCTGTGGCATCCTCTCCTGTGGCAGCTCTGGGGTCAGATCATCCATGCCTCTTCTTGATCTCCAGAACAGATGACAGGATATCAGTTCTCCTAGGACAGCAGTGCTCAAGATTCAGGGCACATGGGTGTCCTCTGGAAGGTCTGTCAACTTCCGGTTGCTCCCTACCCTGGAGTTTCTGAGTGGCAGTTAGTTTCTGGTGGGCTTTGCAACCTCATATTCTTTATGTGTGCAGGGGAGGTGCTGATGCAGGTCCAGGGATCACAGAGTCAAGCTCCTTGTCTGGCATCTTATAGGGAAGTCTGTGCCCTTCCCTATGGGTCACGCTGGACCCTACCCCTGCCTCCTCCTCATAGTCACCCCATCCTACAAGCACTCTGCGTCATGCTATTTTTTTTTTTTTTGCCTGTCTATCCTATGTCTGATGTAACCTGTGTTCTCTTAGGGCCAACATTAAGTGTTGTCCTATGCCAGGAGGAGACTCAGCAGGATATGCTGTACGTGGAGGGCAGTGGACACTGCTGCAGGAAGTAGGATGGCGATGACGTCACCCAGAGGACGAGTCCCACAGAGGGTCACTTCCCAATGCCACCACAACTGTCTGGATTCTAATTGAGAATGAGCATGCCCCACTCATGAGTGATGACAGCAGAATGGTGACAGAACCGTTGCATTGCTGGTGTACCCTCTTGGAAGCCATCGGCTCTCCCACCCACGCACTCTAGTGTGCTCTGCAAATGGCGCTTTGGATAGCTCTGCTGAAGGATCCTTAAACGTAGACACAGTCCTCACCATGTCCCCAGCAGAGTTCTGTGCATATTCGTTGCTTTTCCTGTGAGGAAACAGGGACAGAGATGTCAATGAGTCCACTCAAGTCCCCAGCCTGGTTAGCAATGGGTGGCGGGGGGATGCTTATGCCCCAGCCAGGCTGACCTTGGAGTTGACCTTGCATGGGGTGGGACCACCTAAATTTACATGTGGTCAAAAGATGGGGTCTTATTTGTTTACCCCAAGTCCACGTTGTCCAAAAGAGAATTCAGAGGCAATGCTGATTTAGCTAACCAAAGCTGATATTACCAGAAATGTCGCCTTTAGTTCAATGTGTGCTGGCAACACAATAAGAAAAAAAAAAATAGGCTTGAGAACATGGGCTTACCAAAAAAACATAGAGATAAAAAATAGCCGTCTGAGCCGACACAACCAATGGCTTCTGAGTGTCCCTGCCCACGTGGCCTCCTCGGCCAGTGCTAGCAGGCACCTGTGCCCAGACAGAGGAAATGTACAGGGCACTGGGGAAGGGGTTTTAATGCAGAACATTCAGTTCATTAGCGTGAGTTCTTTGTGCAGTGGGGAAGAGTGGCCCATGTGATCTGGGTGGAGGGACCCTGAGTTCCCAAGAAGCATGGGGAACCAAACCAAGGTGTACCCTGGGCTTCCCTGGGACCCTGGCCTGCCGAGTGTCTGCATCAGCATCTCCCAGGAAAGAGGGGCAGTGTTTGGCCGGTTGTATTAAACCACCACGGGTGAGCCTGATGTCAGGCAGGGTCTGAATTACTGCAAAGGTCCTTTCCAATATTAAGCTCGGATTCTCAGGCTGAAATGTCCCTGTTTTCTAATATTTTGTGCTCTGACCCCTCTCGGGCACCCAGGAGGTGGTTGCTTAGAACCACCTTCCTGGAACACACACAGCCCCAGTCCCTGAGGGACTGCATATTCACTGGCGAGGCCACCAGGTTTATTTATGGTTTCTGATTTTATTTATTTCCCCACCTCCAACCAGTTCTGCGTGCAGGGAGCCCAGGCTGGATGTGGTCTGCGCTGTTGGGGGGCGGGCAGCAGGCATGGGGAGGTGGGCAGACTGCACCCACCATACTAGCGGAGAAGCTGCTTGTTCTCCTGGGCGATTTATGTACTGTGTGAGGCTGGGTGGCACCCCACATCACTCCCTAGGTTCCCCACACAGGATGGCAATGGTGGGTAGCATGGCCCTGATGCAGGAGGGCTCTGGAAAAGCCTCTTTCTAATGTGAGGCCACAGAGCCTGCCCAGGAGGCCATTGCTGAGAGCTCCGGATGCTGGTTCATCCCCTTTGCATGGATAAAGACTGACTTGGCCCTGGGACACCACCCTGGGGAGGGTGGCAGTATGTGTTGGGGACCACGAAGAGAGGCCAGGATGGAGACTGTCATTTGTACTTGATTTCTATCTTGCATATTCTCTACCTCAGGGCACCAGACCCTCTGCCAAGTAGCTGGAATGAGGCAGGCGAGGGAGGGTGGAGATGGAGGAGCGGGGTGGGGCTCTCGGGTAGGACGTCCCTGAAGGACACAGCCACCTGCTAGCTGATGGGCCTCTGGCAGTGTCTGAGCAGGGGACAGATGTCGTGTCACTCTCTGTCCTGCACCCTAGAACCTCTGCACCCATCCTCCTGGAGGATGCGCCTCCCCTGCTTCCTGCACGGGAGGCAGCACTTGGTTGTCTCCATCTTTGCTTTTCTTTAATCTGAGCCACAGTCCCCTCAGAGACCCGCACAGACGCCAAGACAGTGGAGACTCTTTCTGCCCTGCTGGCCTCCCCCAAGGCTGCTCCTGCCACCCTGCACCTGGCCACTAGAGGGCGCCAAGCCTCACCCGCAAGGCCTCTTCTGGGTCCTCCTTTGTGGGAATCAGCTGGGAGCCAAGACATTAAGGCGACTTTTAGGCAGTGATGGTAAACCTTTTAGAGACTGAGTGCCCGAACTGCTCACGATGTCATTGCCTGGCACGGCTGCTCCTTCTCAAGCATGCACATGGCCTCTGTGTGCACTGATACAATCTGTCGCTTGGCTGCTGAGGTCACCTAGCTCCCGCTCTGATGGAGAGGGCTTTGTGTGCCTGCTGCGGCACGCGTGCCATAGGTTCACCATCACGATCTAAGGGCTTTCTATCAAGACAAAACAGTAGAAAAATACGTGTCTGCCACAATGCCAGGTCCTGGAGGATGCTCAGGGAAGAGGGCCTTTGTACCCCCAGGTCATCTCCAGGCAGTGGGAGAGCCAGCATCCCAGAGAGCAGAGCGGAGCAGGGCTCTGTCCCTCTCCCTGGACCATCTGAGGAATCCTGCTCTGGGGCTTGCAGTGCACCCTAAGAAGGGCCTGGGCACCATGTCCACTTGGCCACTGCCACCTCCATGGATGCTGCCCTAGGGCTCAGGTTGCTCCAGTCCCTGGCTGCTGGTGAGAAACTGGCGCTCAGTTCACCTAGAACCCTGTGCCATTTCTAATAGTTCAAGGATGTGCTGGCGAGACAGGTGGCCTGGTGACACAGCCAGTGGTGCAAAGCCTGGCCTCTTACCCCAGGCCTGTGGTCTGTGCTGCCCAGTAGGAGGGACCATGCCCAAGGCTCCAACTGCCTGATGCCATCTATAAGGCTGGCGCTGCCATCGTCACGCAGACATTTTTTAAATGAAGATTTTTTTTCTCATTACAAAAGGGAATTGCTTGCTCACCATTTTAAAACTCAAACAGTGGAGAAACATACAATATTGAAAGTTAAAGTCTCTCCTGATCCTACCTGTCTCTCCCCCAGAGATAACCACCTCTAACAGTATGACAGAGATTTTCCTAGACTTTCCCATGAGGTTGCAAAATATATAAGATTGTGCCTTTGTAAAAAATGAAATGAAGCTTTCCTGCAATTTGCTTTCTGAACTTAGCAGTCCCTGGTAAGCAGGCAGCTTTTGATGTGTGCACATGCTGATGAGGAAAGCGGGATTCCTGCGATTCCACCAGCTGCTGGAGAGCAGGCTCGGGGAAGCTGGGTTGCCCCAGGCCACACACGCAAGAGACAACCTGATCAGGGGCTAGGTGACTGCGGGGAGCTGCCCGTAGCTCTGCCTGGCCACTCGCTGCTTGTCTCCCAGCAGCCTCCTTGCCTGCCTCAGCTGCTGGGAATTTTTAGGAATGGATTTTTGTGTCATTTTTAATAGACTAGAAACAATACAGCAAGACAGATCGCCTGAGCCTGGGGAGGAAGAGGGCCTGTGAGCTGATCAAGTGTGGTTAGTGGAAATTGAGACTCATCCCTCTTGTGTGGACATGATTCCCCGTCCTAGGAAGACTTGAACAGCAGCTGGTGCAGGTGGTTGTGGGGAGAGAGGAGAGCATGTAGGCCTGACAGCTTCCAGAAATAGCCACACACCTGGGCTGGGCAGGCTATACCAACAGGGATCACACCGGTAGTGTCATTTCACTCCTTGTTACCCAGTGTGTGGTCCACACAAGGAAGAAACACAGAATCCCAGCCTGCAGTGTAGACTCTGAATCAGAATCTGCATATTACCAAACCCTGGTGGGGGGAGGGGAGGCTCCAAGGCATAGCAAAAGAGTGGCCAGGCTGTGGCTGATTCCAGAGCCTACAAAACCATCCTATGTCTGCTTTCCTGGACATTTAGCTGACGGGGTCAATATCAGAAGCTTATTAATAAGAGTGAGCCATTACAGGGGTGTTTCTGTGTGCCAGGCAAGATCACCAGTGCTTTCCTTGTATTAACTCACCTCATCCTTGCAATGCTAACACTCAGACTGAGCTGGGACTCAAGCCTAGGTCCCAGGATCTTAACCACTGCACCACGCTGCCTGCGAGAAGAGGCACCTATCTGGCCTGGAGCTGCTCCCATGGGCATTTCCAGAGCAGACTTCTGAGCAGGTCTTTCTAGTCCATCTTGCTCTTCTCCTCACTGCTTAACTCCTCCCTGAAGCTGACAGCCTCAGAAAACCCTAGGACCAGCATCAGGATTGCTGCTGCATCTCTAGGGATGCTGGGACCAGGAAGTGACAGCAGCACATTTTATCTCCAGAGCCTTTTATCATCCATCACCTCCCTTCATCCCTTGAGAACCGAGGAAGGTGATCAGGTGTCATTATGCCATCAAACAAAGGGGCCGAGGTGCCACATGACTCAGCCAAGGTCACACAGAATAGCAGTAGCAGTTGGGCTCCTGACAGATCCCCAGGCATGTACTTGCCATCTCTCCAGAGTGTCCCTTTCTCTAGATGACTCCATCACCATCTCCCCACCCTGAAGGTGCCCACATTTTTTCTGTGCTTCGACAGCTCTATGATGGAGCCCAGACTCTCTCCTAGGCTGCCTCCTGCTCAGAGCAATTATAAATCAAGGCATTTTCCCTTCATTCAGACCTGATGTTTAATTCATCGTGATTCCAGCTGCTCTAATGCAGAACATTTATTAAGTGGAATAGCTTTGTTTTGCCTCCCCAACTCTATTCTCTTGTCTAGCATACCATTTCCCTAGCAAAGGGGCTTGCTGTGAGCCAGCCTCCCTGACGGGAGCACAGGTTTATCTGTCTGAGATCTATGCACCTGGCAGGGTCCATTGTTCCAGGCTGTGTTCTTATGTGATGAACTGCATGGTTCCTGTCCCCTGGCTCCCAAACCCCACAGCTGGGAAACTTAACCATGCTACAGGGTAGGGACTGTCTCAGGCCCCAAATACCAGATGGGATGGCTCCTGTCAAAGACATGAAAGTTTAAAGGACTTGGGTAGGAATCAGGAGCACCCCAGCTGTGGTATCTCACCTTTGGAGTTCCTACTTTGTGATGTCAGCTACATCCTCAACTTCCCCCTGTATAGACATACCTAGAGCCTTGGACTCCTGCTACTGAGTGCTATGCTGGGGCCTACCTTCTAGCATTAGATCTCCTGCACAATAATTTTCATCATCTTGGATCTCAGCATGTATAAAGTCAAAAGAGACCACTAAGAAACTAAAAAAAATCCATTCTCCCTCTGTATGGCAGCAACAAAACCCTTATCTGATCACAGTGTTTGAAATCCAACTGATGCATAAAATCATATTACCCAGACTCCCTTGCAGCTAGGTGTAGTCATATAGCTGGGTTCCAGCCACGGAGATCTAAGGAGAAGTGTTGTGAGGGACTTCAATAAAGTCTTCTTAAAATGAAAAAGGCATAATGTTCTTAAATTTGTTCTTATTTGTTAGCTGGAATGTGAATACAAAACTGGAATTCTGGGTGCAATTTTGAGCTGTGAAATAGAAGCCATACACTGAGTGTAGGGAAACACAATACAGAAAGAACCCAAGCTTCTGTCACTGAGAATCACCCTTGTGAGTGGTTGGCCCTTCTCAGCTTCTTCCACAATTGTCATAAGCTTGTTTCATATGAGAGCAACTATTATTTTGTCTTTCAGATACTGGTAGCCATATCTATTCCCACCTGGTGAAGACAGAGTGTTTACTCTTTCTTGATCTCCTTGGAAGGCATGGCTTGCCTACTGAGCTGACTGCCTAAGCCAGGTTCTAATATGAGGTCAATGGTTGTGGTGGATTAAAAACTGGTGGTCGACTTCACACCAGCTGAACTAAATCAGTGTAGTGTTGAGTAGGGGGTCCGAGGAGAATTATTGTCAACATAAAAGGAGAACTGGAGAAGAAGTTAGTGTTGTTTTTCTAAGTGTTGTTGTTTTTTTGGTGCTGTTGGTTCTACTATTGCCACGGGTTCTCCTGGAGAAGCTTGTTGAACTTCTTTCTTGATATGAACTCATCAAAGGAGCTCAGGACCTTGCTGAGAATGGCTGTGGTTCACTTTGGAGGAGCTCTGGTCCTTACTTTGAGCATCACTTCCTGGCTCCAGAGGGGAAGATGCTGTGCTGTTCCATCTCCAGGAGAAGCTTGTCACGCTGGCTTCCTGGTGTGAACTTGGCTGTTCATTGTCAGAGGAGCTCGGGACCTCGTTGTCACTGAGGATGGCTGTGGTACTTTTCAGGGAACCCCTGATTCCTACTTTGAGCATCACTTCTTGGCTCCAGTGCAGAACCCTCAACCTACAGGCACAGACCCTTCAACGGCTGGCATGGACTTTCTAGCTTCCACTGCTGACCTTTGGGCCTTCCAGGCACAGATCTGTGAAAGAGTTGCATGAGACATTGTCATGGGCTCTAGGGCTCCAGTTGGATTAATGGAGGGCACTGCCGTGGGTTACAGGTCTTCAGCTGGACTCATGCAGGAAATGGATGTGAGATCCAGGCCCTCCGCTGGATTTTTCTAGGTCTTTAGTGTATGGACAAATTTCCTGCACTTCCTTTGTATTTGACTCCCTGGGTGACCTTTATTAATAATTCTGTAAATTAGGTGTCCTGTATTGTCTTGTTCTCCTTATAAATGCTGACTAAAACAATGGCTGTGGCAGAGATTCACACTAGGAATGAAGGACAGGAGAGAAACGGCAGAAGGAATGTACCTGAAATATCCAGGGATGGTTGACGAACCTGTAATCTCAGCCTTTTGGGAGGCTCAGACATAAGGATCACAAGTTCAAGCCCAGCCTCTGTGCAAAGGCGTAGGTTCAATTCCGAGTACCATACCCACAAAAATAAACTCTAGC
>PVJX010041723.1:0-14531 GCA_004027295.1 Dolichotis patagonum
GGATCAAAGACCTAAACATTAAAACAGAAACACCAAATCTATTGGAAGATAGGGTAGGTAGAAGTCTTGGAGACATAGGGATAGGCAGAGAATTCATGAGCAAAACACAAACTGCATGGGAAATGCTTCAGAGAATCAACAATTGGGATCTCGTATTATTGAAAAGTTTCTGCACTTCAAAAGAAATCACCATCAGAGTGAAAAGAAAACCCACAGAATGGGAAAGAATTTTAGCCAGCAACTCCTCAGAGAAAGAACTTATATCAAGAACATATAAAGAATTGAAAAACATCAAGCTGTCCAAATTCAAAGACCTTCCCCAAAAATGGGCATTTGAGACGAACACTCAGTTCTCAGATAAAGATATATAAATGGCAAATAAATACATGAAGAAATGTTCACCATCACTAGTCATTCGAGAAATGCAAATTAAAACAACATTGAGATTTCATCTCATTCCTGAAAGAATAGCTGCCATCAAATAATCAACTGATAACAAATGTTGGCGAGGCTGTGGGGGATAAAGGAACACTGCTCCACTGTTGGTGGGAGTGTAGACTGGTGCAACCACTATGGAAATCAGCATAGAGAATTCTCAGAAGACTAGGATTGGAAGCTCCATTCAACCCAGCTATTCCCCTCCTGGGTATTTTCCCAGAAGAACTGAAAATGTCATATCACAGTGATATATGTGCATCCATGTTCATAGCAGCACAATTTGTAATAGCTAAATTTTGGAAACAACCAAGATGTCCATTAACTGCAGAGTAGATGAAAAAGATGTGGTATTTTTATACAATGGAGTATTACTCAGCTTTGAAGAAGGTTGATCTTGAAGCCTTCATAGGTAAATGGAGATAAGTTGAGACTATCTTCATTAGTGAAATAAATAAGAATCATATTTATAAATATTGCATTGTGTTGCTAGTGTAAAAAGTAATAAGAACTGTAGGAGTAATAAAACCCAAAATGTGTAACTGTTACTGTAAAAGGAGAGGAAAAGAAAGTGCTCTAAAGGATATAACTGCATGTATTTTTAAGTGTGTAAGATGAAGGACCGTATTACTGTTTTTGTTATATCATGGAGCAGAACTGTTAACAGTCTCATTGCTTGAATGTGTACTTTGTATGTTTTAACTTTGTAATTTGAACAACTATTTCCAAAATGACAGTACGTAAATTATCAAGTAATGATTTCTTAGTGTTTTTTGTTCTTTTCTTTTTTTTCTTGGAATTTCGTATTGTTGCTACCCTTTTTTCTATTTTGTTTGCTTTGTTTTGTTTTCTTTTAAAATGAAATTGTAAAAAATTTAAAATGAAATTTTAAAATGAAATTTTTAAAAAATTTAAAAATAAATTTGAATGATCCAGTGAGGCAGCTTTAGAAATATTTGAGAGCAATTAGAGAAATTTAACATTGGATTGAGGTATGAAACAACATGAAGGAAGTATTAGCTTGGTTGAATAAGTTAATCATATTTTTCTTACTTGGGAAAATGTACTTATTTTTTAACAATGCATGCTGAATTCGTAGAGACAGCAGGAAATACCATGATGTATCCAAATTCCTCTAATTGTAAAAAGATGAAATAAATATGTCAAAGTAATTAAAGTTATTAAATCAAAGTGATAAGTATGTGAGTGTTCACTGTCTACTTCTCTGTAAAATTGAAAGCTTTCAACGTTAAACTGCAAACAATAAAGGAACATGATAGTCTTCTAAAGTCATAGATTTGATGCTCTGCTCTTAAATTTTTGAATATTCATGAAGACCACTGGGTATTAAAGCACTTTGGCTCTATTGGCTGTAAGATTACTGACTAATGTGATTCTGTTAACCAGCCCAGACTTAGTAGCTGGCCTGCTCCCTTGAGAGGGTTCCTGTCTTTGAGTGAGATCTGGATGGGCTCCTTCCTCACGCCTGAGAGTGGCACAGTCCATTTGCAGCCTAGAAGCAGCAAGTGCAAGCACAAACTCACAGTTCCTGTGCGAAGGGCGTTCTAGCTGCCAGCACTCCAGGGGTCTGGTGTCCAGGTCTTTGGAAGTGAAGGAGGGTGAGGCTGTTCCTGCACGTGCTTGCCGGCTCTAAACTTCAGGTGCTTTGGGAAAGCTGAGACCTGGTTCCTTCCTATGTGCAGGGTTAACCTCAGGACAGATGTTTTCCCTGATTGTCTCTCAGTCAGTTCCCCAGATACCGACAATTTTACCTTCCAGGCTTTAGGGGAACAGCGTGGGATAGAGAACTTGTTCAAAGACAACTTAATAAGTAGCAGCTGCTCCTTTTCCAGCAGCAGGGCTTCTTGCCCGGTGCTAAGACTTTTTGCTTGTGTTCTCTGTACTTGCTAACTCCAGCTGGGCCGCATGTGGATGCCAGGAAATGGTTATATCTGGTGCGTCTGTGTCCCAAGACAGGCAGATCCCAGTGAAGAGTGAGTTAGGCAAAGGGCACAGCTGAGGGTTCAAATCAGAAAATCAGCATTCAGTAGAGTGAATTTGAGTAGATGCCCAAAGGGGTCATTTTGGCAAGGAGCCACGTCATTCCAGAGCCACAGTCCCTGATGCGGTGCAGTGACAAACAGGGATGTTGAGAGACTTCTGAACCCTGTCCCCTCCTTCCTGGGAGGGCATCAAGCCTTCCACTGTCCTGTCTCAACTTCACATTACCGGAAATGTGCTTTCCCACCACAATCATGTGTCACCTAGTGATGGGGACACCTCCTGAGACCTGTGCTTCAGGCAATTTCCTCAGGGTGCAAGCATCATAGAGTAAATTTGGATGAAAAAAGGCAACTCCTCAGTGTCACCTCCTGATGCAATCAGGACATGGTGGACATGAGGTGTGTGAGGCTGCCTCCAGCATAACAGAGCACACAGCTCACAATAAACTTTGCTTTTATAAATATAAACACATTCTAAAATAATAATAAACAGTATAGTAAAATAAATATATAAATCAGTAATGTGTTTGTTATCATTATCAAATACTATTTACTGCACATAATTGTATCTTCTATATGTTCATATGGCTGGCAGCACAGTTCCCCCTGTTACGGTGACACGCATCACCAGGAACAGGTAAATAATATATTGTACTCCAATGTTAGGACAGCTATGATGTCACTCTCTGTAGGAAGCTTTCACTCCATTGTAATTATATGGGGTTAGAGACATTGCTATGTGATGCATGGGTGTTCTCTCAGAAGTCCACTTACTGTGCGATGCCTTACTATAGTTATGAAAGTGAAAAAGTCATGGAATTACGTGTCCACCTAGACTTGGCTTAACTTCCCATCCACCATTTGAGAGATTAATAGGAGAACATGACTAATGCCTTGGAGCTTATAAAGCAGTTTGCCGTATTGTTGTGAGCCATCTAAAGGAAAAATTAATAAACTGTGAACTTTGGTGGTGTGTTCAGAGGGCACTTTAAATAAAAGTATATTAGAAAAGTGACTGATTCTTTGTGAAACCTGCTTGAAGGTAATTCTGGCTATTAATGTTTTACTCTGAACAGAAGGAACACTTTGGTTGAACATGGTATTGATTTTCAAAATAGAAATTCTGGGTAGAGACAATTATTAGCTGAATAATGATAATGTATTAGCTGAATATTGAAAAGAAATGTGAGATTTTTGAAAAGAGAAATTTCAATTCAAAAATACTGACCTACAGGGATCACGGATGTGTCATAATTCAGAGAGATTACATTTTCATTACACTATGAACCGATTACTGAGTTTTATTACATTATTTTTGATTTCTAGCAAGGATAGAACTATAGCTGATGGATATTCAAGAAGTGAGCAGGAGACACCAAGTGTGGAATGGTTCAGAGTCACTTAGAGGCACCAAGAATACAGAACCCTGGTCTCAGAATTTGACTGCACATAAGAATGAAGTGACTAGGTTTTAAAATGCCCCTGGGTTGTGACCTAGGAATCAGGATTTTGCCAGATTCCCCAGGTGAGTCTAATGTGTACCAACAGTGGGAATAAGTGTTTTTAAGTAAAGGATCTTTTCCAGCTGGAGAATCTGGCTTCCTGGACAGGGTCCCATCCCATCCCTGCCCTGAAGGTGCTCTCTCATTGCTTTATTGTCTCCTTTCCTTTGCCTCTTAAGTATTGGTTCTACTTAGAAAATTTTTGTCCTTCTTCCTTGAAAGTGAACTAACCACAACAAATAAAAGCAAACAAGTGATTATTATATCCAGGCAGGAAAAACCACTACCAATGCTAGCTGTCTTAGTTTCTGTAAGTAGCTCAGTAAACAGCTCTGGGTTAAGAGTCAAAGGAATGCATTTCCCCAAAATGTGAAGCAAAAGTTCACCCATATGGCTGCTTTGATCCAGTGAAGCAGTCAAGATCATTGCTCCCAGAGTTTGTTAGTGTCTGATGGACCTGATTGCAGACCACATTCCATGTCAGCTTGTTTTTGGGGGAGGTAAGACTCTCGGTACCAAAATATATCACTTTATGACAATGCACAAGTGATCAGTAAACTATGGTCCCTAGCCAAATCCAGCCCACTTCCCATTTCATAAAACACATTTCACTGGAACTCAGCCAGGCCCTTCTATGTACTCAGGTCTATGGTTGCTTTCTCACTGCAACAACTGTATTGAATAACTGCAAGACAAACATCTCTACTATCCAGTTATTTATAAAATTCCTGTCCAGCCTGTATAGTACAGGCAGTTTGATGGTGTAGTGTGAGCATTTCCCTACTGTGCAAGAGTAATGGCACAACTACTGCTGATTCCTCATTCCTCTAAGTATCTATCTTCTTTTCAAAGTGAACACAGCTTCCCCCACCAATAGTGGAGCCCCTTCCACTAGCCATTGGGTCTGAGATGACCATGTGAATTAGCTTGTCTCATAGCATTTTAAGGAAATGACAGTCATCTGGAGCCCAGGATGAGGCCTTGCAGATTTCAGCTTGCCCTTTTAGAATCCTAAGTATCCTGCTGCATGATGAAGACACACAGCCCAAATGGACTCCTGAGTCTGCCAACAGCCATCAGTCTTTGCAAACTGAGGTGCTGATTACAGGTGCCTCAAGGATGTGCTCAGGACAAAATTGGAGTTCAGCACAAATATTAAAACCACAGATATATGGACTAAGTATAGGTTTAGTCCACCATGTCTAAGAGTGGTTTGTTATACAACAAAAACTAATTAACACACCTATCATTAGCAATTACACCTGCGATATGGAAGGATTCTCTTTCATTTCTCTTCACTGTTCAAAGTCAGAATAGCTCAGTCTTACCCCAAATATATGTCAAATTGAAACCAGAAACAGAAAACATCCTATAGAAAGAGAAATATTATCATTATGGTGATTTGATGGCACTCTAGCAAACACTAAGAAAGCAAATATAAAAATAACAATTTTGTTTTTAAACAGAACCAGCAAATCTGTAGGGAGCATGTGTCCATATATACTGACGACTTTTTCAGGTAAAGAAAAAAATTAGTAGCAAGTGTATTTCCCACAGTTTGTCTAGCACGGTGCCAAACCATGAATCTCCACATTTGTCGTAAATGTTGATTTTGCCCAAAGGCCTCTGATGCCAGGTGGGTTGCATGAAGCATTTGGGTCTCAGGTAAGTGCTGATTCTTCACTGATGCTTTCCTGACTGGCCAAGGTACAGCGGTCCCCAGAGATCTATCTATTGTATCACAATGTTTTAATTTTATCCTAATATTACAAAGGTTTATTATTTTTTCAGTCTTTGTATTCTACATTTCTTTGTGGTCTACAATTTTATGCAAAAATATGCTCCAAAGGAGATGAGGAATTTCTTGTTTCTCATTCATTGCTGTTTCCCCAGTATGACAGTACCTGGCAAATGTTAAATCTTAATGAAACTTTCCTTAAATACAGGTCTATTTTTGCCTGTTGCAAATAATATAGTTTTCATTGCAAAGTAAGTATCCCATGACAAAAACTGATTTTCAGGCATGGATTTTTTTGTACATGTCCATGATTTCACTATTGTACAAGAATAGGTCTCACTGTTACCAACTCTGGTCATAAGGAGATAAAACAGGTCAATGTTTTTGCTTTGGAAATAAAACTAGATCAAGTTTTCCATTGTGTTAGATGCACAGCAAATCACAGGTAGGCAGAATCTTAGGATTTAGAAGGCCTCACATCTACAGCCTCAGCAGTCATCCAATTAACAAAGATTGAAGTCCAAATCTGACTCATACACCGATTGGAAGTGCCAAGCAGTGTCAAACAGTATCCAATTTTGTTTTGCAACCAGGTTAATGTCCTGTGCATTGTGGGGCTGAAGTTTGGAATTTCATTTAAAAAAGAAGTGTGTAAAATACCCTGCTTCCCATCAAGAAGTGTAATGAGTAGGTTTCAGCTATGCACTGTCCTGTCCCAAACGATTGAACTGGCACTAGGGCCAAAAGAATTGGAAATGTCTTAACATGCATTAATTGCTTAATGGTTGTGTTGTCTGCCTGAAAAGGGCGGGGTGGTATTTAAGTTGCTTAATGACTTTACATTTTCCCATGGCAAAATACTTGTGATTTGGTGATGCTATAATTAAAGAGTTACATAAACAAAGCCTTTGGAAGAGAACAAGCTGGTTTCTTTGGAAGAGTGACTTTGGTCAACTGCAGCTGCTGCACGCAGTCACTTTCAGGGGAAAAACTGCTGTCTCAACTCAATATCCCCACCCTGCCCCTCTCCCCGTTGTAGAAATTTCCCTTGCTTTTATCCCTGCCTTTTTGTTTGTTGCACCAAGTGGAAGGTATGGATAAGAGAGTAGGTGACTGGAAGATTTAAATAGATAAACATTTTACTGTTTAGAACAAAATTCAAAACTCTATGAAATATAAGTAACCTTGAAGCTAGAACACATAGCAATGAGAAACCCAGAGGGCAGAGTGGGAGGCATCTGGCTTGTAAAACCAGTTGATCAAATGTTTATTACTGTATAAGAAAGAACCTCAAACATAGGTGATTTGCTTTCTTGTGCCCCAGAAAATATTTCTTCCAACAGCATGTTCAGTTCTTTAATGCTCGATTCCTTGCCGTACACCTCCTAGAGTGGAGAAAAGAATTCTTGTCATTCAGGAGAAGATGACATTCTACCTACCAAAGAAGGCACACCAGTCCAGATAGCTTTGTAAGAGACAGAACTTGGCCTCAGGTTATCACGAAATCATTACTCTGGCTTCAGCCCCTCTTGTTTATATACATCTACAAGGAAGGTAAGGACCAATGAGAAAGTGTCAGCTTGTTTCATGAGGGACTGCTGTCACAGTCTATTTTCTTTTCATGTCCTAGATGTCAGGATTTTGGTGTGTTTGCTAAATCTGGTCACAAGTCATTCATCTTATTCATTGGTCCAAGTTTCCTCTTGGGAATTTATAACCTGTTTTCAAGTAAAAACAAATATCAACTGTAAATGTATTCTTCTTTAGTTTTTGTTCCCCTGCAGCTTTCAAATATTTTAAATTAAATCCTCTGAGCTTTCACTTACAATATACCTTAAACAAGCAAACTGGATGAGTGAAATTAGTTTGCTTTTCAATTAAACTTATTGCAAGTCTTCTGAGCCTGGAGTGAGATGGAGGGGGCTGGAGTCCTTTGCCTTAGATGCTATAGTATACTGATGGCAATTGTGATCTTATTTATGACTTAAATTCAAGCTCCTTACACAAGAACACTGAAACTTTCTTACAAAGAGACATGTCTACCTCTCCTTTTTTTAGGTCTGAGCTTTTCGTGAGTTGATTTTGCTGATAGAGTACGCATAGTTGATGGTAGAGCTATTTCAAGCCTATGTTTCAAGAAACCTAATGTGCCTTGCCTTTCTCTCTTAGAGCTTCTGACAGGTGCAGGTAAGCCAGTCCAGGATGGTCTTTTGAAGGAAAACAGGCACACAGAGGAGATTTAGTTAGTGTCAGCCAAGACCAGCATAGGCCGGTCTAGAGTAAACTGATCCTGAAACCTGTGAAGAATACAACTAAGATGTGCAGAACTGCCTCCAAGCCCACGGGTGATCCTATGCTCCCACGTGAGCTCATCTAGGGTTAGGAGAACTACCAGATGATGTGCAAATTCGTGATAACAAAGGAGACAGATTCTGAGTTCCAGAAACTTTAAGATCGCTTGATACCTATCATTACTTAATGGACCACGTATTTAAAGAGTAAATTTGGCTGGGCCACTACACCATCCATAGAGGGAGGAACTCAGGATTCTGCCATTCTTATGATGTAGATGAAAATACCTTGATGGAATAAAGGCAACTGTGCACTGAAAAATCAATGGTAGTCAGGACAGTTGACTCGGGAGCAAAGTAGAAAACCCAATCAATATGATACCTATCCCTAGGCATCTTATAGTCTATTAGAGACAGCATATGTGTATTTAATGTTATTTAAATTAGTTAAATTCAATTGAAAATAAAAAGGACTGGCCAGGTGGTGCAGGCCTGTAATCCCAGAACTTGGGAGACTGAGGCAGAAGAATCACTATACATTTGATACCAGACATACATAGAGAGTTCAAGCACAATCTAAACTGTCAAATAAGGTCCTGTCTCATAAAATAAAAAAAGAAAGAAAGAAAAAGAAGAAAAATGAAAAAGAAAAGAAGAAATGAAAGCAACAATGGAAATAATAACGGATCAGATCTCAGTCTTATCCTGGTGGCATATAGAATCATCGAGGGAGATATTCAAATATACCCAAGTGGGTCTCATCATAAATCAATTAAACAAAATTTTTTGTGGGTAGCACCCTATCTTTAGGTGCTATCCTTATGTGCAGCTCAGGTTGAGAAATACGGTTTTTCAGTGTATTTCAAAGAACACCCTAGAAACCTGCAGCATCAACATCACCAGCAGCTTGTTAGAAAATAAGCATCTCTGGTTTTACCACAAAATTGCTGATCCAGAACCCAGGATGGGACATGAAGGTGCTAATTTATGCTCTATCAAATTCTTTGCGTGATTCTTGAGCAAGGTGCAAGGTAAAATGTGAGAAGAGCCAGTCTATAAGTGGAGGGAAGTACAAGCATATCAACCATGTTAATTTGCCACACACACACATACACACACACACACACACACAAACACACACCCCTCATATAAGAATAAAGTAAATCATGAAGATTGTTTTCCTACAACAGAAAGTGGCATGCACACTGAGCTTTCAACTATTAATATGGGTAAACTATACAGAGACCTTATGATGCAATGACTTTTCTCATTATTTAAATATTCTATGAGCTATCGTAAATTACCTAGGGATATTTTCCTCTAAGTACCAGAATGCATAACTTTATTTTCATACAGAAATCAAAAGGTACTATTTGTGTGAACATTTCCTTTTATTCCATAACTTTCAACCAATCTACGACAGGACTTTTTAAGGTTTATCCTTGCTTCTAGACAGGCATAGAGACTAATGTAAATTTGGTTATTTTTGAGAAAGTCACTGTCCCTCAGATTAATGAGCTTACATGTCAGCTTTGCATGAAGTCCACTGAACTGGAATAATTAGTAGTGGCATGTTCTTTCAATCTCAGAAGTGCCCCAGTCTGGGAACTATACAAGTATCTTATCTAAGATTTTACTTTGAAAAAGTAAAAATTATTAGTAGACCTTAACACTTCTTGAATGATCAAAATCTTGGAATCTCTTTAAGCAAATTTTCCCTTGCCATCAAAAGGTAATCGACATGTCAGCTTGATGCTTTAGCTGGGAGTAAGTATTAAATGGTGAATGATAGGTGGGTCTTGGAACTTGACACATGTTAATAAATGACTCTGAGAATGATGGTATTTTCCAAACACCAAATCAGAAGTATATAATATAAACATCCTTGAACCTATAAATAAAGATACAGTTTCCCTGGAATTGAGGATAACATCTGTTGCTCATAAAACAGGAAGTACAGGGTGAATAGAAGCTGTGATGCTTCTGCTTAGTTGTGATAAGTTGATTGACATGGGAGTCAACTGGACGACTGGCAGAACACACGTCTGTGTATGTCTGGGTGAACCATGAAGACTTGACCTGGGATACTGTATCTGGTACCTGGCTTCTTCCTTTCTGGCCCTGTTTCCCTGCTTTGCTTACCCGTCACTTTGAGAAAAGCCAGTTTGCTCTGCCCAGACCCTTCTACCATGATGTTCCTTCACTGGAACTAGCTAACAACAGACTGAATCTCTGAAATTGTGAATCAAGTGAACCACTCTTCTTTTAAATGGTAGGTACTGGGTATTGTATCCCAGCAAAGGCGAAGCTGACTGATACTAAAGTTTATCACATGATATTTGTTGTGGAAAATCCAGAAAGATTGACCACCAAACAAGACAAGACTCTGGTTAATGAACACTTGATAGGTGCCAGGCACTACTCTAGATACTCTGCATATGATGCCTCATTTATAATTCACAAGACTCCTTTGAGGTATATATGTCCATGTTTCATAATCTGCAAAATGTTACTCTCAAATAAATTGCATGATTTTGCAATCATGTGTGCAATCTTTGTGCAAAAACCACACAGATTTGGTCATGGAGATAACATTTAAACCTGGTCTGTTTGTAAAATCCATGTTTTTCAGGAACAGTGAGATATCTAACATTTGATATTAATTTCCAGCTGCCATTCAGATTCTATTGAGAATGCTGGTGAAAAACATGAGATTCTTAGATAAAAGGTAGAGAACTGTATGATGCACAGCACATCAAGCAGTGTGAATTTCAGCTTATTTGTTTGTTACCCTTGTGTTCAAAACCTGTGGAGTGATAGCCATGAGGTCTGATATATGCCTGTACATGTAATGATTTACATTAAAAGAAAAAAGGAGCCCTATATTTAAGGAATCCAAATGTTTTATAATGCTCCTGGCCTTTGTTTTAAAGGGAGACATCATTTCTCTTCAGAGCTGTAAGTAAATTTCCCTTTTGTTCCAGAAGGAGACAGTCTTCGTCTTCCACACCTTTTCTCTACGTAAGCATCCTTGAGATATTTCAGAACTGAAGGCAATCTGAGCCTCTGCTCATAACACATACAGAAACGTGAGAAACACGTGGAGAATGTTCTCCCAGAAATCTTTCCCAGTAAACGTCTGAGTTTCACTACTCTGTAACAAACTTCAGCAAACTAAACAACATAAAACTACAATCATTTTATTATACTCATGAACGCTGTACATCAGGACTGTGGGCAGAATATAAAAAGACGATGGCTGGTCATCTCTGGGCCTCAGATGAGGTCTAGAGCTGGGATCTAGACTTATCTGGAGATCTCTTCATTCACACATCTTTACCTGTTCTGAGACAACTTCAACATTGGGCTCCAGTGAGTCTGTCTCTTGAAGTACAAACACATAGTTTTATCATCTAGTACAACTTCATGCATGTCAGATGGGTCCAAGAGGATGTCTCCCATTATTTATACCTTTACTTTTCCATTAAGTTACTTACACTCAACTGAGGTCTGAAAATATTAACTGGAGAATTCCAGAAACAAAGAATTCATAAGTTCCAAACTGTGTACCATTCTGTGAAGAAAGATAAAATCTTGGACTATCTTGCTCTGTGATCTAATATGGATTGCAAATTATGTCTTTTTCCTGTATATTGGTGCAGTATACTTGGTCTAATGGTTAGTTACCAAACGGACTATTTAAATATGCAGAGCTTTTGTTTAAGTAACCTCATTTTACTTAATAATGGCCCTGGAGTGTAGGATTAGTGATGCTGGCAATTTGTGAATGGTAGAGAAAAGCTTAAGGGAAAAGTGATTCCTGTAAGTACAATTTAATAGACAGAGAGAGAGAGAGAGAGAGAGAGAGAGAGAGAGAGAACATTGACACAACTTTTATTAGTGTATTGTTGAAATTGTTCTTATTATTAGTTATTGTTGTTAATGTCTTACTGTGCCAAATTCATAACTTAAATTTTATCATATGCATGCATGTATAAGAAAAATATAGATTATATAGGATTCAGAACTATCTGTGTTTCAGTTATCTATTGAGGACATCGTAAGGCATGCCTCATGGAAAAAGGGGAACAATCTATCCTAAGAAGCAACTAGAGAGGGAATATTTTAAGAAAACCAGAAGTAAACTGGGAAATATTTTGCAGTCTATCATTAAAATTACCTGAGTGAGTCCACACAGATTCACAAAGAGAGGATGCAGGTTACTCTCTGTGGGAAGGAATGTCAAAGAGGTATGGAACATAACAACACTACTTACATTTACTTCACAACAACAAGAGGGTTTCCTGTTGCCTCCTTCTTGGAAACTGCTTCCTCTGCTCATTCTCTAGGTGTTCAGTTCTCTTGCAGTGTCCTTTAGTTATACAGCCTCTTTAAATTTTTCCTTGTAATCCAATTTTCATGAATCCTACCTCCTCTTGTCAACCTTTTCTGAAAGGGTTTCTGCCCTTGTTGCCTAAATTTTACTTGCTGAAGTTAATGTGAATGACTTTAGTAAAATAATTCCTAAGGTGTAAATGACTGACCATTTAAGAGTCTCCACACTAAGCACAGAACGTGATCAAAGGAGCCAAACTTAATAAAAGCTGTGAAAATTGAACTTGAGTTTAGACATCCTCCTTTTTCACTTCCCTGTTTTCTATGTATTTCTCATTTCCTCCCTATACCTAATGTCACCACAGACTAAAAGAACAGCCAAGGAACAACCGCTGTCAGTTTAATTCAGAGATGCCACCTCTCAGGAATCTCTCTCAGGGCTCCATTGAAGATTCATTTTCATCCTGGCCCAGTGGTTGCAACAACATTACTATACTGAGCTACAGGACATCTCTTCTATTTCTGCATTATAAATGATTTTTTATCAGCTTGGAGTTAGCAGTTAATGAAGTTCATGATAGAACTTGTCTTCTAACATTTCCGTAAAATTTAATATTTTTAGCTTTTAAAAATGAATGTAAGTACTTTTTAAGAATAGCTACAGATTGACAGAAAACCTGAAAAGAGAGTGTAGAATTGCCATAAACTTTGCAATTTTCTGTTATTAACATCTTACCTTAGCATGACACTTTGGGCATGACTTATGGACATATATTGGACATTACTGTCATCCCAAGGTTAGGTGAGATGTGTTCTTACCTAGAGCTCAGAAGCTTCTTCAGGTTGTTAGGAGAATTCAGGTCCTTGAGGTTATCAAAGTGAAGTCTGCATTATCTTGCTGGATGTTGGCTCAACTCTTATGAACTACTGTCAGTCAAGTTTGTTCCAAGTGACTTTTATCTTCAGAATTTCATGCATGCTGAATTCCTCTCCTTGCTACTCATCTCTGACTTCCTCCAAATCTGACCTCTAGGAGCATATTTTAAAACTCACATGAATATCTGGGCAATTTCCTTTTCTTAATGTTAACTGCACTGTAACTACTAATCATGGGAGATGGTTTGTCATTTTTATAGTCCTGAAGATAGATAATGACAGCTACCCAAAGGCTAGGATTTTGAGAGCAGTCTTAGAAGTCTGCCTCTCACATGGAGATTTTTCACAAAGTTGTGTGGCAGCAGTCTACCGAAACTCACCTGGAGAACTGCAGAAAATTGAATGGTGTTTCTAGGGCCTAAAATATAATGCTACTTGGAAGCTTAAAGCAAGGAAGGCACCAAAAGGATAGCAAAAGGATATTGCATGTGGAAAAAACTATGTGCCTGGATGCATGGATTTTTCAAGGCATTTCAAGGCATGGAGACATGTTTTGAGAGAGGAGCAAATAAAATATACAGTAGATAACAATGCAAAATACCCACAAAGAAGCAGATGGCACACAGAATATTTTTGTGCCATTTGAAGGGCTGTTATATATCAAAATGGTGCAAGAGCCTGAGAAGATGAGGGCCAATTTGTGGGGCTTCACTTCAGGGCTAACCAGAGCTTTTCTTTGTTTCTATCAGTCTTACGTTATTTGACTTGTCTTAAGAGTTCACTTATTTTAAAATGTTTTAAAATCATAGATAATCTTTCTATAACATTTTCCCTATTACTCTCAGCTTTTATATTTTATTCATCTATTCTTTCACTCATTGATTAAGATTTACATTTGTACCTGCTACGTGTCATTCAAAGGATTTAATGAGAAGCCAAAATAGCATGGCTCTTTTCACCTAGGAGCTTGTCATCTCCTAGGGGACATAAACATTATTCAAATGTTGACAAAGAATCACCAAGTTACAACTTATAAGTGCAAAAACTGATAATTTTTTAATGTCATAACTAGAGCAATTTCTTTAATAATCAAGGAGGAAGAAGGGCTTTCTGAGAAAGTGTAGCTGGTTTTGAAATCTAGAGAATAAGTGGAAGCTAGCTTGGTGACTTGAAGGAGGAATGGTTCTTTACTGAAGGTGGATGCATGTCAGGGTCTTGTGGTAGGAGAGATCACAGATCTATGAAGGACTGGTTGAACGTCAGGGTGGTTGAAACGAAGAAAATGCCAGAAAGATCAGAGATGGTGATAGAGACATGCAGGGCTATGATCTCAGAAGACTTTGCTGGTCAT
>PVJX010041724.1:0-14520 GCA_004027295.1 Dolichotis patagonum
AGCCAGCCTTATTGAAGGAGTCACTGTCAGAGTAAAACTCCACACTGTTTTTGAAGTTTACAATGGCCATGGCTTTTCTTGGGGCGAGTGCTTCCAGCCCCCTCTGTTGTTTCTCCCTGCAATGGCTGACCCTCCCCAGACTTTCCTTCAGTCAGTCAGACTGTCCCTCCTTGGGAACTGGGGTGAGCCCTCCACACTGTTTTGTTCTTTCCTCCACACTGTGCTCTGCTTCTCCAGCTTCTCTGTAGTTTCTAGTTTTCCTGTCAGCTCTTTCCTAATTCTCAGAAATCTGCTTCTTTTTGTCTCTTCACCAAGTTGCTGTTTCATGGTGCTTTGATTCCAGATGCTAAGAGGCTGGATTCTGTTAGAAGTCTCCACTGTGCCATTTTAATCTCCCCTAACTTGTTTCCTCTTGGTTTGCTTTTCTTTTATCAAAGAACTGATCTCATTTCTATACATTTCTAGCTGGTCTTCTGGTCCTCTCTTTGAATCTGTTAACTCTCTCATATGATTCTAATGAATGCCTTTTCTGATTCATTAGTCCAGAGTCAGTTCCTGTTGTTTGCAGATAAAGAACCATGACTCTCCATTTACTACAGTAAATATTTCACATATTACACATTTAATATAACTCATTAATTTATACTATTCAGAATCAGTGTAAGTACACAAATAACCCAAGTCTCATGGTTTTTATGAAAATAAGACAAAGTACACAAAACAATGAGAACCTTGCTATTTTTGCTTTTGTTGCTTGTTACTTATTTTTATGTAACTTAGTGTATATAAACAAATGTACATTGCTTCATCTGAGCACAATGATAATGATTTTTACCATAAACTTCCCTTATGTTTATCCTATCTTATGCACTAAATTTTTCTTGAGAAAAAAAAACATGCAGCCATTATGGTAAGAGAGCATATACTTTGAATATATACTTCATCATTTATGCTGTCTTTATATCTGTTAGGATAAAAATATTTGATTTCCTTATGTCCATGCCTAGGCAAAAATACTTTATTTTCATAATAGTTACTCTGGCATGGAATTCTGAAGTAACTCCTGAATGCAAGAGACAAAGTTGTGTTTGGTAATGTATTAGTAACTCATTTCCACAGTGATAACACTGAAAAACACAGTGGTAGGAATGCTAAGCACTGATTGAACTTGTAAGTCTGTGGATCAACTGGTGCCCACGCCTGGGCCTGGCTGCACTTACACCACACAGGCACCCACACTTGGCATCTCTGCTGATCTTACTGGGTCTGCACAGGTGTTGGGACAGGGGTGAGCTGGTCGTCAACTGGCCTGGAACAACTGGTACAACATGGCTGTATTCTCCTTGTGGAGATAGAGAGAAGTGAGACATGCAAGCACCTTTTCAAGAACTTGCTACCCTCGTCTACAAAGACCCCTTCAGCTAAAGCAGGCTATACATGCATGATCAAAACCAAGCACCAGAGCAAGAGATTCTTCCTCTTGCTGGGAACAACTGGAAAGGCACACTGCAAAGGGCATAGGCCCCAGGTGAACTGAGGCTGTTCATTCAATCCACCCACATAAATAAAGTATTCTGCAACTTAGCACTTCACATTATATAGTTTAGAGAAGCGATAGGCCACTTTTTCTGAATATAGATTATGATGTTTCTACTCTGAAATAATGCAGGCCCACCAATATTACATTTAGTATCTACTATGTGCTTGGTAGGATGCAGGTGCTGCTGTTAATCTTGAAAAGGTATAATGCAGAAAAATAAGGAATACTATAAACTCTAAATACTGCGGTGCTTTCCGTCTCACTGAGTTACTAAGAACATAGTTTATTTGAAGCTGTCCTGTTCTTTTAGGTGCAGACTCCCAAGTTGCACAGTTAAGACATCACTCAAAGGCAGGTTTGGCAGTTGGTATTTATTATTGCACCAGGCCGTATGTGTTTCAAGAGAATGCCACTGACCCAACTTGTACTGTGTGCTGAGCACTGCTGGGGACTCACCCCAGCAACAGAGAGCAGAGCCTTATTTAACATCTTTGGTACCTCAACGACGTCTTCTGATTACCCAGATGAATGGGTCACCTGTAGACACTGCTTTTCATGAACAAGCAGCATCATACAGTTTGGGTCTTGATTATTCCATCAAACCAGGGCAGCACTCCTGGGAGGTGATCTAGTGGGGGTGCTTAGACCGTAGGGGGTGCCCCTCCTAGGATGGCACAGGACTCGGGCCCCTCCTTCTTTCTCTTTGCTTCTTGGCCTCAAGGGGAGCAGTTCTGCTGTACCGCACACTGCTGCCGCGATGCAGCCTCACCACACACCCACACCAACACAACAGGGCCGTGACCATGGACTGCAGCCTTCAGGACTGTGAGCCGCGGGATGAGGGCGGAGCGCAGCTCTAGAGTGCTCGCGCAGACTCAGTTCCAGTGTCAGAAAAAAAGCGGGGAGACGGAGAAAAGAAAGCAAGACCCGGGAGCCAAAATAAACCTGCTGTTTTCACAAGTTTATTCCCTCAGGTATGTTGTTACAGCAATGAAAGCTAACACAACTGAATGTAGGCTTCATACGGGACACACAGATGAAAGATACCATGAACCTGAGATCCTTATGATGCAACAATCCAGCTCTTACAAATTAAACCAAGGCTTAGAGCCAGTGCCAAAATGGGCTCAGACCAGTGTGTGTCTGCATGTGTGTGTGTGCACACGTGTGTTTGTGTGTGTACACCTTTGAAGTGTGGGTTAGAGGCAACAAAAGAATAGTGTAGAGGACTGGAGTGCAGCTGAGTGATAGATTACTTGCTTAGCATACACAAAGCCCTAGGGTCAACCCACAGCACTACAAAAAGAATTTTTAATTAAATAATAAAACAAACAGAAATATTTAAACTGTTTTGTAAAAACAAAAAGAATTTAGCTGCCTTATTCACTATGTTTATAGTCTAAGAACATAATCCTCAGCTGCTTGGTGAGTGATGGCATCACAAAAGAAGATTGCTTTAAATGCATGGCAGAAAAGACAGTAGAGGCAACCGACCTCAGTCTAGAACACTGAGCCCCCTAAACACATTGTTTTATGGCAATGATTTATTTGCAGGCTTCCTAGAAACAGTTGAGAAGCCTTTTCAAGTGGAGGAATACTCTGCTCATCTAGTAATGAATAGAATATGCACTTTTGCTACTAAAAAGCCAATTATTAAAAATAAAAAGTAGCAGCTTATAATATAGGTATTTCCACATTTCTCAGCATTTTTGTATTCCAACAAACATTTTGTAAACTACATGCGGGACCCTTCAAGGTCCTGGGCACATGTAGTTTTGCTGCATGAGGTGATGAAATGACAATTGTATTAAATTTCAAAAGCTCAAGTCTGTCTGTTCTGCTGTGTAGGAGACAACCTGGATGAATCCCCTTGAATGCAAAACAACTGCTTCAGCATCGGTTAAGCCTAACCCCATCTCCATGACTGATGTGCACAGAGCCAGTTGTGCCATTTCCTTCACTCTTTAATTGGCTCTAAGCAATAAGGTACTAACATGTAATCCTTGAGGCCAGCCGACAGCTTCCTGGTTCCTGGCACCATGTTCCCTATAAACAGTTGAGCACGGCAGGATGACAGAGCCAAATTGCTCCAGGAATGTCACCTGGGTTTGAGCCTCAAGATGAGAGGCTATGGGCTGAGGATTTAGCTCAGCGGCATAAGCACCTGCCTGGCAAGTGCGAGGTCATGAGTTCAATCCCCAGTACCAAAAAAAACAAAAAAACAAAAAAATAAATAAAAAAGATGAGAGGCTATCACTTCCCAGGGCACAAAAGTTTACATACCAGAAACTAAAGCAACAGTCTTCTAAAACCATTCAAATACTACCCTAGTGGGGTTATGCAGACTGGCCTTTCTGCATATCATTTGCCCTGCATCTTGCAGAAGGACTCGCTCTCCACCCGGTCAGCTCAGCTCACTTTGCTCACTTAATTCTCGCCATCCTCACTGTCACTCATCCTTGAACCACTCCCTTCTTCATGAGATCATAAATTCTACAAGAGGCCTTGGATCAAGGCTTTTGTTTCCTAAATCTTTACTTGGACCGGACTTAGGACTCCTTGGCAGCCCATGACTGTAAATATGTCTTAGTGTCTTTATTTTCACCATGGGTTGCACTGGAGGTGATAGATTGAAATTAGCTCACCAAGATTTCAATAACATTCTCATGGGATTGCAAATATAATTTTCCAGACTGTGAGGAGGACAAGAAAATGGACTACAATATTATAAGAAATTACGCTATACAGTACTGGGATTACAATACTGCTACACTTTGAAGACATTCTTCCCTCTCCCTGGAAAGTGGGCTCTTCCTCTATACAACTTTTCATGTAAATTTCCTTTGTAAATATTAGGGGTTCCCAACCCCTGAGCTTGTACCAGCCCTCTGCCTGTGAGGAGCCGGGTGCAGGGTGAGGGATGAATAATGGGCTGACTGTGAAGCCTCGTCTGCGTTTGTAGCTACGTGAGCTCTGCTTCCTGCCGAGCGTGCTGTGACGGTAGGTTCTCAGAGGAGCCACAATGCTGTGAACAGCCCATGTGAGGCACTTAGGGTCCCTGCTCATCCCTCCTCCCTCCTTATCCATGAAAAAAACACCTTCCACAGAACTGGCCCCTGGTGCCACACGTTGGGGGCTGCTGCTTAACATCCCAGCGTTTTACACCAGCAGCGCCTGTAGAAGGAACTCAATATAATTACGCGTGTTTTTCCAACATATAACGTTGCAACACAGAGGCAAATAGTAGAATCATTTTCCCCGAACCATTTAACAGTCCCCAGAGAGCCATGGTTTCCTTTCAAAGTAAGCTATATTTCAATTCATAGAATGTTTTTTTTCTTTTGCCCAAACTGAATTAAATAGACTGTTTTGGAACTGATTCCTTGATTGTCTCTATAACATTCAGCTAATGAAACATAGTAAAAGGATAACTTGAAAAGATCCAGGTAAGATTTCCTGTAAACCATCTTGCCCCCCCAATTACTCTTTGACTACTTACGATATGATCGCCACATTTAATTCAGTCCTAAAACTCGACACACACCCCAGCTTGCCAGAAGACAAGGTCCAGTGTAGTGAAACGGACCGGCAGTGGTGTTTTTACCTGCATTGTGGGTGCATTCTAGAATAGTCCACCCCAGGCGACATGACTCCAATGTACGTTTCTTTAGTACTAAATTTAGAAATGAGGGAGTACTTTATCTTTTCTTTAACTCCTTAGCTTTGTCCCCATTCTTTCTTCTTCCAAGCACGATCCATCAAAAGCGTTCACTGGCACCTCCTAGGAGGTAGATCAGTGTCACTTTCTACACCCACATTAGCGACAGCAATTAAAAGCCGCTGTGCCATCCTCACGTTGCCTCAGGCTGCTAGCACTACTTTGTCAAAGGCTGTGCTATTTGCAGCTTCACCTTCCTCTAAAGCAGCAATATCTGGAGACAACTCAGAAGTATTTCCTATCTAGTTCCTGCAAATTCAGACTTGGGCTTCAGAAACTCACTATATGATTCGATGCAATAATATCTGAAGTTACCCATCCTAATAGTGGCACTATGTCACCACAGTCTAAGGCTCTGTCGTGGTGACCTGCGCCCAGCTATCTTGCCAGCTTCCCTAGCAGGAAGAGTGCTTCCTCCCTTACATTTCTACCCAGCTCCAGGACCTTCTCTCACATTTTTTAAAGATGTGTATCACTTTGGACAATTGGAGAAATATTAGGGACCAACATAAAAATATAAGTGCTCCTCTCAGAGTCAACAGTATCCTAATGGTGTTTGGATTAAGGAGCCTAAGGCTGATTTCATTATGGAAAACATCCTATGGGTAAAACGCAGAACTAGGGAGTGACTGGCAAGTCTGGTGTGTGTTGCATCTTATGAAATCTTCCAGTGGCAGAATAAAGACTGCAAAGTACTCTGAGCTCCTCAGAGCACTAAAGTAAAGCATGGGCATTGTGCTGCTGAAGGAGCTTTGTGGTTCTGTAAGTACTTTGTTTTTAAAAACTATGAATTTGTTTTCCACATTGTGGTCCTGGAAGTCAGGACTCTTCAGAGTTTCCCTTCTCAGAGAAGATAATAGGAGAGCAAAATAAGGTTCCACGCACATGCGTAAGTTATGTTAATATAGAGCAGTGAGAGAGAAAGGTCTAGAAGTGACCAAGGAACTCTGCAAGTGGAGAAACCCCACCTGAGTAAGTAAAGCAAACAAATCTCCACTCTACTTCACGTGCATAAGGCTGAAGTACAGACCTTGCCAGACTTTTGTGGAATTTTGTGGTTGGACATAGGTTCTGGGACTGAGACTCATCTATTTGAATCAAAAGTCTAATACCCCAAAGAGTTCTATAGTAGACAAGACTCAGTGGCCAGGCAGTGGAGGTATATTCAGTACCTGTAGGTTGGAAATCTGGGACAGAACACAGGAAAATAACTCTGCTGGTCTTTGTGTCCTGCTGGTGGATAGAAAGGCTTTGATCCAGAAAGAAAAAAAGATTCAATATGATTGGGCAGAGGTCAGAGACGTCTTGGGCTTCATCTAAACTGCAGTGTCACCTGACCACGGAGGAATTAAAAGTTAGGAAAGAAGAAATCTCCCCCCGACCCTCTCGTTTGGCTGGAAACACCACCTCCCTGCAGCATGAGAGACACAGGTGATCAGAGACGAGGAGAGCTGCCCTGTGGCTTCAAGCCCAAAGTCCCCTGCTTTGTTCTTTCCCAGCAATTTGCCTGTGTTTCACCCAAAGCCCTCAAGAAGTTGGTCCTTTTCTCAGCAAATGTGACCTGAGATTTTATTTTCATTTTTGGTGAGCCGGCTTACTACTGATAGTTTACTACTGATAATCCCACAAAAGTGAGCAAATACAGTATCCTTTCGGTGGGAATAGGTGACAAAAGTCATTCTTTACAGTTGCAAAAGAAATGAAAATGTGATCATTGTTACCATATATTAAAAAGAAAAAGAGGAAAAACTTATGTAGTGTTTATAAAATCTGAATTGCTACATTTCTCAACAAAAATAATTACCTTAGAAGGAAATTCCCTCAACTTAATAAAATTTACACGTAACGTTATACTCATTGTGAAAACCTGGATTCTCTCCTTAAGATCAGGAGCAAGTCCAGGACACTTGCTCTGCCCACTTGTACTCCACGCAGCACTCGAAGCTCTATCCGTGCAACAAGCCAAGAAAAGGACACGCAAATCATGTAGATTAGAGAAAAACATCCAAGATCCCTAGCGGCAGAAGTCATGATCATCTGCAGAAAACCCCAGGGATCTCCAGAGATCTCCTAGATCTAATAAATGAGATCACCAAGATTATGGGATACAAAGTAAGTAGAGAAGAAATAACTTCCTGCATACTAAATGGATATATGGACATGGAAATAAAAAATAGAATACCACTCACAATTGCTCAAAAAATAAAATACCACGCATATTAATGACATAAAACTTGAGTAGGGCTTTGTGTGCTAAAAGCTATTTAATACTGATGGAAGTAATCAAACAAGGCTGAAATAAAGGGAAAGAAATATTGTTTCTATGGACTGGAGGTTAAGATGAAGTAGGGGTGGTAGGGAGCTGGTGTTGCTGCCAAGGGGAAGGCGAGAGAGCTTTGTAAAGATGGGAAAGTCTGCATCTTAGTTGATGATACAGCCTGACGATACCGTAGCTCCGGGAGGTACTGGCGTTGAGGAAAACTGAGGGTCTCTCTGTACAACCACTGCAACTGCATGTGAATCTACAGCCACCTTAAAATGAAAACGAAATTGTCCTCAAAAACTAAGCAAAATCTGTACACTTCTGGGTACTATCTCTCCTCCCAATTACCTTCCACACTAGTAACCACATTCGGGAACAAGATGGTCATTCACACGAATTTGTTCATAGCATCTCCATACTTGTATTGATTGAAAGGAATGGTTTTTATATCATCTTTTCTCCTTAATGTTTCTTTACATGACTTTTCAAGTGATACACCTTGAAATGAGTTGTACCTGACATCACATTTTCTAATCATAGGTGGAAATATCAATTATGCTCTGAGCAAGCTTAGTTCTAATAGAAAAATCACAAATATTGAGTAGCGTGCTGTTGGCATGATATTTTACATTAATTCTTCATTTTATGTTCATGGAAATTTACATACCACAGTTTTATATGGGAGTCTTTGCCAATGTTTCCCTCTTGTCAGAGGTCCAAAGTCTGTGGCTGGAGTTTCCTGACAAAATATGCATTGTTTCCACCGGGGTTTGTACCAGAAATAATTAGGTAAAATGGTGGAATAATGGAAACAATACAGCTTTTGTAGCTCATTATTGTATTGTTGCTAAATTTCACAACTTTTGGTGTTTGAAGAAGTTTACTGCTAGCTGCTGCAAGTTTCCAGGAGAAGCCTCTGCTCACATCTAAGCATCTTTATTTGATTTGATCATCAGCGTTTTAGAAAACTTGACCTGAGTCACTGCTGATTTTTGTCAACTGTTAAAAGGGAAATTTGCAATGGATGGATTAATGAGTGCACAAGTTTCCATGCTTCCCTCAAAAGCTTGCAAAGTGTCACGCGCTTTTCTCATCCCTCTCACAGGCGACCTCTGCTTGACAAACTCCTCTTCCTGTTTTCTGCTCTGCCAAAGATATTTATGAGGCGCTGGTTAACATATATCTCGTGTTTGCTAGTCTCTGCATTTAGTTTTTATTCACTGTCCTCTATGGAGTAGTTCTGGAGAGCAAAATAATGATTGCAAAGCACTTTTAGGTTACCAAAGGAAAGAAGAATGGGAAGCTCCACGTAGTTAGACTAACAATGAATCTGGTAAAATGATTACAGATGGATAGATAGAGTGATAGATAGATAGAGTGATAGACAGACAGATAGATAGTGAGACAGATACATGCATCTGTATGTCACACAAACACATGTAAGTAGTTTCCTGCTGGTTATTGCAGCTAACGTTACTGTTCTGCGCACACTGAAAGATATGATTAGCAACAATGTGATTCACGAGTTCAAAACAGATGCTTAAATATTCTCTAAGTAAGAGAGACCTTTAGGACTTCTAAATTTTAGGACTTTAAAAAGATTAAGCTCATATTATTTTATATTTTAGTTTTTGTTCAAAGCTGGTCACACAAATACATTGTCTAACACGGTGCTTTGTCCAAGTGCGGCCGATGGGCCAACAGCAGAAGTGTCACCTAAGGCCTTCTCAGAAATGAGATTCGTGGGCAAGATTATTAAATTGAATTCAGGGCAACTGCATAAGAGAGTCCAGGGACCCAAGCATGTGGGTGCCATGAACAACACCTCCAAAAGCTGTCCGCACATGTTGAGGTCTGGAGTTACTAATACTAAATCAGCGCTCTCAAAGGCAATGCACATGCTATGCTCAGAACAGTGTCAGTGCCCTCAAACTCATATTGACACCCTGGCTGCCAGTGCACTGTATATACCTGCAGACAGGATCTTTAGAATAAAGTGGAAAGAAATCGTGAGGGTGGTTAATAAGACAGATCTGTGGCTTCATTAAAAGATGGCCCCTCCAGAGCCCTACTGTACTGGCCCTGTGACTATGGACCTCCAGTCTTCAGAGAAATAAATCCCTGTTGTCTCAGCCACTCAGCTTACACTATTCCATAGGGATGAGCCCAGCAGCCCCCGGTGCCTACGACCACCCAGGGACCCTGTCACAGGCGGTTCTCTGGTTCAGCAGTAAAGCACTTACCCGGCATAGGTGGGTCCTTGGCTCAGTTCTCCCCACCACTGAAGCTATAACAAATTCTGCTCAGAAAATCAGGTGGCAGAGGTGGTACTGCTGCTTTCCTGACCCCTGGACTCCGCTGAGGGCAACTAGGGTCCTCCCCATTTCCCTAGAACACATCCGCACTGCTCGTTCTGACCATGGTGACTGCCCAGCAGGGGCTCGCATGCCGCCCCAGCTTCATCGTGCTCCGGCACACTTGCTGCACTCACGGCGTGCTGCCCTCCTGCCCTTATCTCCGACACACCACGTTTCCTTCTCCTTTCTTAGGACCTCAGCTCTCGCTTTGCCCCAGGGGAGCAGATCCTTCTCTCTCCAGCTCGGTCCAAATGTCTTCTCGGAAAGAACAAGACTACCCGATCCCAAGGAACACACTTCCTGTGCCGTCTGTTACAACCCAGCCTTTCTCGCCCTTCAGTTCAGTCTAAAACCACTTCGTCTTCTCCCCAAGAAGGTGGGCTCCATGAAGGCAAAATCTCAGCTCTTCTTCACCTAAAGTCATTTGTCGGTTGAATAAACTATGCAGTGTAACTTCCCATAGCGACCAAGTAAGGTCAAATAAGAGCCTTCTTTTCCCCCAGATGTGGGTAAACTGAGGCATCCAAGTCATTCAAAGTCCTGTCCTGCTGGGCCTTGGTTTTGGAGTCTCCCTGTTTTCCTTGCCTGACCCTGAGCCAGACGGGGAGGAGAAGAAGGAGGTCCTAGGCTTCAAGTATCAGCCCCTGGGTCTAGACATCAGCTCTGGGTGTGAGCTGACCCAGTGCTGCTGGGCACTGTGGCCTTTGCTTGCTGCCAGGCACCGCTGCTTCTCTGTATCTAGCCCTCTCCCACCTTGTGATCGTGACTGAGTTTTATCTTCACCTTAACACCAGGTCCTGCTGCCCATGAGCCAGGCCCAGGCTCCAGTGCTTGGCTGTCACTCTGCGTGCCACTTGCTTTGTGCTTGTGGCCTCCCTTGGAGTGCTGGATTCTGCAGCCATAACAGGAAGTAGTTGTGGTCCTGCCATGAATGAATGAATGAATGAATGAATGAATTGCATAGAAACAGATCCCTCAGTCTGTACTCAGGAGAAAGGTGGCACACTGCCCTTGCAGCCCTGCACTGTGAGTCTGTGAGTTCATCCCCACACCTACACTGCAAGTGTTTTACAGCACAGACTGTCTAGGCACTGGCTCAGAGACCCACTGTGCTCCCCCAGGACCCCCAAGGGCTCCTGTCGACGGAAACCTGAAGCTTCGGCTCTCCAGGCATTGCCTGCTGCTCTGCATAGCCATTCAGGGAGACCAGCCCTGTAGAGTCACACACGTTGGTCACCTGTCACCACCCACCAGCCTGAGTCCTTTGGAGTCTGCCTGTTGGAGTCTTTGTCCGCAATTTCTGCAAGCAGGCTGTGTAATTACAGACATTTCTCCCTGCCCATTTCTACCTTTCATGTCTGTCTGAGTTCCAGCTACTATAAGACAACACCTTAGACTGATAACCTAGAAATAATAGAAATGTATTTCTCACAATTAGGGGCTGGGAACTCCAGTCACAATGCCTGCAGCTGGGGTATGTGAGTGTCTGGGAAATGCTCACACTGCTTCCAAGTGGGTCCTCTGTGCTGTGTTTGCACACGGCACAGGGACAAAAAGGCAAAAAAAAGCCTGCCCCTAGCTCTTGTACAAGGCCACTAACCCCACCATGAGAGCAGAGCCTTCCTGTGTCCCCTCCTAAAAACTACACTTCTTAGTCCTGCTGTACTGGACGCTGGAGAGACACAGACATTCAAACCATAGCAGCACCCCGCCCACCCTGCGCAGCCCTCGCACTTCCAACATTTCGATTTCTGACATTGCGACTGCAACAGCAGATGCAAATGTGCCTCTGACTGAGATAGTGCATTCTCGGCGACAGCTACACAGTCCTAATAAAATGTGTACATTAGAAAATAACCCAATTAATAAATTGAGCTGAATAAACACTTAGCAAAAAATGAAGCACAAACGGCCAGTAAGTATATGACAAGTGTTCACCATCTTTAGCCACTACAGAAATGTAAATCAAAACCGCACCGAGATTCCCACCAGAATGGCTGTCATCAGGCGGGTTGGGTCGGGTGCTAGAATGGCAGAGTCCCCAGATTACTCAGGCACCAGATCCACAGCTTAAAGCATGAGCTGAGCTGCATTTCTGAAGCACTGACATTTCCCACCCCTCCTGCAAGTGTGTGCTGCTGTTTTTGTTTTGTCCCTAGACCTAGGCACTAAGGACACAGTTCCACGGAGCTGGCAGTCCCTAAATAAAGGTCAACTAGGACACTTTCCCTGATGAACCACCCACCTACCACACTGATGGGCCCGGGCGAGCAGATGACAGCATCAGAGTGGGTGTAGAAACCACAAAACATGTCCAGAGCTGTGGTTTATATCTGGATGTCCCCAAAAGCAGAGGTTGAAGGCCCAGCTCAGTAATCAAGAAGGTGCTAGAACCTTTAAAATGTGGGGCCTCTCACTAGTTCAGTTCACCAGGGTGTGCCCCTCAATGAAACCCCAGCTTCTTCCTTGGCCTCTTTCTTTTGCATACTGGCTGGGAGGTGAATAATACGCTGCCAAGACTCAGGGCAAAGTTTCAATGCCTGAAGCCTCCGATGCTATGAACCAACATAAACCTTTTCACCTTATATGTTGATTGTTACCAGTATTTGTTACAGTAACAGAAACCTGACTAATGCACACAGGAAGACCCACAGCCAAGGACCTTGAGAGAAAAAAAGTCACCAGGAACAAATGCTGGACTCAGAAAACAATCCCACTCTCTTCACTGCATTTGTGCTGCCCCCGCTGGTGCAGGTAGCCAGAACTCTGAGATATAACCACTCTCCTCAGTACCAAGATGCACGACCACACGAATTCTCACCATTCCCCTGCCAGTGCTGGTGCCCTCTGTGTGCAGCTGTCCCTTGCTCAACCCCACGGATCACATCTGTCACCTGTCACAGTAACCCAGTCCACAGGGCAGCCCTGAGGGTCAAAAAGGGCAAGCTTCTGTGGAGTTCAAATCCACCTGTCTAACTCTTACCCTTCACTTTTCTCTCTGTGGAAGACCGAACAGTAGAAAGCCTCGTATTTGCTTTTGCTATTAATAATAATGTTGGTGTGGCTTTAGGAAGAAAAAATACCAGTGCACTGCAGAGGAGACCATGCGATTGTAGTCTGGCGCCCTGAAACGCCTCCCCAGACTCAGCATTACCTGGGAGGAATGGCAAGGCTGGGGAGTGGAGTGGGAAGGGGCCATGAGGACTGAGAACACAGCACTCTGAGAACACTGCACCGCCCTGTCCGCAGCCATTCCCCGGCATGTGAAGGCCCATAAAAATAATTGTGTAAATATTGTTTTCAGGTTTTTTCCTCTTAAACAGAAGAGACATTGTGGCTCGTAAATGTTAGCATGATTAATGAACTATTAAAGGGAGGTATATATGTCACTGCCTCACATTTATTGCCTCACAGTTATTTCTGAAAATAAATGTGGACATCAAGGTTACTTAGCCGTATTATACTTCTTAACACCCTTTGTAGACACAGAGGAGAATAGAGAAAACTCGAATGCTGCAGAAAGTTGCATTTCAGCCCAGGAAACACACACACACACACACACACACACACACACGCATGCGCGCACACACACACGCGCATGCACGCACCCACATACACATGCACGCACACAGAGCCATCAAATAGAACTGAAAGATCTGCCTTCTTTCTTTGTGAGCTTTCTCTTGCCAGTGTTTGATCTAAAGCTCGAGGTGATTTATTTGTGTATTTATTTATGTTTTGTGATGAGGATGAAATTCAGCCTTCATATATAAGGTGATCCTTCCTGTATTTGACTAGTCTTCTGAGCAAAACTACATAAAGGACAAATGAGCCCCAGCACATGAACTGCACCTCGTTATTTCCAGGATTTCTGTAAAAGATCAAAGGGCTCTGGGCGTACTCTGTGAAAGCCATTGCCTGACGTGTGCAGGGCCCCAGGTTCCGTCACCTGTGCCACAGGACAAAGAGAGAAATGAAGCCTAGGCAGGGAGGATATAAATGGAGCTCGATCCTGGCTTCTCTTAGTTGTAATTTTTGGGGTCCAAAAATTATGAATTTTTAACATTCACTTTTTTAACAGAAGAATTCAGAGGTCTTCCTGAGTATAGACTGGTAGAAGACATTCTCCCACCACTCACATTTTTTCTCTAACCCATGAACCATAAGTGAATTTCTGCTAATCCAGCATTTTGTGGAAAAGTCATTTATCCAGGCTTAGTGGGGGCACAAAGGCTTCGGGGCAGGAAAATTGTTTACTATTAACATGGAGGTATCGTTATTACATTTGTGAATGTTAGAATTTAGTGTTTGCATGTAAATACTCCCTTGATGATAGTTTTCTTCTCTTTTCCTTCTTTGGCAATTTTACAAGCTCTGTAGGGATGTAGGATCAGACTGCAGATGTCTGTGTGTCCAGATGTATGAAAGGAACCCCCGAAAGTGCACGGCCATTAGTATTCGTTCAGTGGACAGATCCATGAGGATGGGGGCGTTTGCCCAGCTGATGGTAAGTGGTGGAAAGGAGTGCAAAGACTTTCAAATGAAATGTGCACTTGCAAATTCTTCCTAAATTGGACAAACATAATCAGGGCTGTAGAGTTACAAATATAGACAACTCCTGAGGACTCCATTTGATTCCAAA
>PVJX010041725.1:0-14511 GCA_004027295.1 Dolichotis patagonum
GAAAAGAAAAGAAAAGAAAAGGGAGGGGAGGGGAGGGGAGAGGAGAGGAGAGGAGAGGAGAGGAGAGGAGAGGAGAGGAGAGGAGAGGAGAGGAGAAGAGAAGAGAAGAGAAGAGAAGAGAAGAGAGAAAGGAGAATGACGAGGGCACTGGGTCAGCCTTGGTGCGGCTGTGCGTGCGTGCGTGCGTGCGTGCGCAGGTCTCGTGTGGACCTTCCAGCTGCCCTGGGGCCACGGGCAAGCGCAGTCCTCACCGGCGCTGGCGCTGGGCTGCGCCCCGGGAGGAGCCGGTGCGGTCGGGACTGGGCCACGCTGGGGGAGTAGCTCAGCGGGAGAGCGCGTGCTTCGCATGCACGTGGCTCCGGGTTCGAGCCCCTGCGCCTCCACTGAGGCCTGCGTGTCCTTTTGAGGGATGAGCGAGGTTTTCACTTTTCTGTCGTCAGTCAGCTCCGCTCGTCCGTGTCCCCCTCGCTCCTCGGGGCCACCGCCCGCCTGGGGCCTCTGCGACACCAATGCGACCCCGAGACAGCCCGAGCAGGGTGCCCTGCGGGTTCCTGACCTCCCGACTGTAAAATTCACAGTGAGTCATATTGAAGAAAACAGGCACAGCTGTGGCTCAAAAACTTCCTCCGTGAATATGTCAATAGTTGCAGCCTCGCTAAAGCGGTGTGCACCTGTAATCCCTGCACTGGGGAGGCTGAGGCAGGAAGATCATGAGTTTGAGGCCAGCCTGAGCCACAGGGTGATCTTCTGTTAGAAGAAAAGAAAGAAGGGAGGGAGGGAGGAAAGGAGAAAGAGAGAAAGAAAAAGGATTTACTCCTTGCTTTCCAGTATGTTCTAGGATCCAAAGAGGTCCAGGGTTAATTATGCGAATGCCAGATCTGGAAAAGTTGTTTAGAACTTTTACCTCCATTTTCTTCTTTCTTCTTGTAGGAAAATACCTACCAATACTGAGATCATCACACGCTTTTTCTTTTAATCCCGCAATGTATGCATAAGATTAACACATTTTGTAACACGCATGGATACCTGTATCCCTTTAACAAAAGCTCTACGTTTTAGCCAATTCACATTGCTACAACGAACAGCGGGGGTTGCTGGATGAACAACACTTTTCATAGTTCCGGAGGCCAGAAGTCTGACTTCAGGCGGTTTCTCCGGAGCTCGAACCAGCTCGCCGCTCCTGGAGGTCTCTCCCTTCCCGTCCCCACCCTCGCGGGTTCCTGGCCCGGACTGCACCCCCTGACCTCACCCTGACCTCCTGAATCCCCGCATTGGGGGTGGGTGGGCCTCGGCAAGCAAAGGGAGGGCCAAACGCAGTTATAGCACCCCATTCCATGGTGAAATATTATTAAATGTTTTTATTTTTGCTTGGTTATTTTTATGATTTTGCCTCTATTGATTAAAAAAAACCACAATTTTCCTTTTTTGCATTGTTTCCTTTAGGTTTTCGCATCACTATTTTACTTATCCCCCAAAATAACTGAGCGATTTAAAATTTTTATGGAACATTTATATAACAAGATTATTTTTCTTCAAGCTTTTATAGAACTTGCCATCAACATTGTCTCAGACTGGAAATTTTATATAGATATAGATATAGATATAGATATAGATATAGATATAGATATAGATATAGATTATACAGATAGATATAGGTAGGTAATTTTTTTGGAACTGAGAATTGCACTCAGGACCTTCCACTTGCCAGGCAGGTGCTTGTGCCACTGACCTGTCATTCCCAGCTCTAGAAATTACATTTTATGAAATATTTAAAATTCCTGATTCAATTTTAAGTAGCTATTGAATCAATTTTCTATCTTTTATTGTTGATAACATTTTTAAAATAAATTTTCCATTTCTTCTGGTGGAATTGAGAGAATTCAAGGCAAATTTCAGGATTTCTGATATTTAAAACCTCCTGAGTGGCCGCTGAAAACACAGTGGTACCTTGGTTCACAAACTTAATGCATCCCACAATCCTGGAAAAGATGGCACATGCCTGCTTGTGTGGGAGAGATGACCACAGTCCTGTCTGTCACTTGATGCCAGACTTTGCAAACAAAAAGAAAATCCTGTCAAATGCTTCTGTTTGTGAGTCAAATGGTCTCAAACAAAGATATTATCCCATTTATTCATTTATAAAATTATTAATTCATTATTCATTTTCCTACCCATGCACTCACACACTGTGCTTCTCAATATTTAGAATACTTCCTAGTGCCTGGTATATGTAAACTTTGGCCGCAGTAGCTCAGCACCGCCCTCCAAGAGCCTCCTGAGCCTCAGCTCCAGCACTCACTTCCTGCAGGGCCCTCAGCTTTGGTTTGAATCCTCATGTCCCCTAGGGAGGGCCTGAGGCCTCTCTCCACACTGAGTAAGTAAGCCTCCTGTCAAGTGGGCTCTCACCCAGCAAATCCAGCCAGGTAAACCTGGGGCCCCGCAGGTGCTGTGACTTCAACCCCAGAACACAACCAGGGCCAGAATCACCCAGCCTGAGACCCAGGCCCCAGGTACCAAGAGACAGACTTTTTATGGAACTGCAAAAAATTGTAGAGTATTATTCAGCAGTAGATAAACCGCAATCACAAGGGAGAGATAGTATAATAAAATGGCATTGTATTTGCCTGTCAATTGTTTTGTGATTTAGAAAAATGTTCCTTAATTTTGGTGGCTTGGGTCTGACCATAAGCTCAGTCTACTCCAGGTATGTTGTGCCTCATACTTTACAGATTGGTGTATAATTAATGTACTTAATGTACTTTATTGTGACTACTTGTTCAAAGAACTAAACTTTAAAAAAACATTTCTTCTATGCAAATAATTGTCACTTACAAAAAGAGAAAGAACCATATCTGGTTCTCTCCAGATCCGAGGGTGTTACCCCAAGCCATGTTCCTTGGAAACCAGATAGCAATGCCGGAAGACACCTCACTGTCCTCAGCAACTTCTTTCTGTGCCGAGTCCTGCAGGAGGAGTCACAGAGCTGGCATTAGAACAACTACTGACAGAGAAGACAAAAATTAAATCAATAAGGTGCTTGGTGAGCTTAAAGATGACACAGCTAAACAGGGGACAGAGCTAAACAAATAATAATAATGAGCTGAACAAATAAACAAATAATGAGGGCTGTAATCCCAGCACATAAGAGATTAAAGCAAGAAAATTGCTGTGAGTTCAAGGCCAGTTTGGGCTACTGATCAGGTTTTGAAAAACCAAATAAACAAAATGATCAGTGAGTTCACAGAAAACACTAATAAAAAGCTAGCTAAGCTAAACAAAATGACACAAAACAAGAATTACAAATCAATGAAATTGTACCAGCAAAAAAAAAAAAATTCTATGTATCGGGTCCTGACCTAGATCCCCAATCTCCCAAACGAGTGACCAACAGAGGTTTAAACAAAATGTGACAAGTTATATGATTTTAGGGCTCCTGGAGGGTCAAAACCCTTTAGTTGAGCTTGAGACTCTGAGGGCTAAGACAAAGACTTCTCTGGATCAGCCCACTTTCATTAGGACCAAGGACGAAAGGCAGGGAAACTGAGGAAAGCACAGAAAATGAGCAGGACCTTGGGAGTCATTTCAAAGACTTCTCCAAGTAGTAAATTATGCCAATTTAGGAGAACTGTTTTATCTCCAGAGTAACATTGATGGTAGGAGTGTGACTGCAGGAGTGAGATTCCTTCAGCTACAGTCTCTATTTACTTAATTAGTGGAGGAGCCAAGGTGTCCTCAGCTGTGGCCTTATCTTGCCCTTTGAGGCATCTCTGGCCTCACAGGCCACTACAGACCTCAGCCAAGACCAGTGATTCATAGAGGTTCACTTACTATGAATCAACTCCCATCGCCAGGCAAGGGGCCGAGGCCTAGGACAGATTCACAGATACACATAGAGAGCCAATTAGTAAAATGTAAATCCTGCTCAGAGCCGCTGCGTAGTGGTCTCCAATACTACTAAAAGCACTGGTGGCAAAAATGATCAATGTGGGGACAGACTGTCTAAACTAAAAGATGGCCTCGAAGTGGGTGACCATATATACAGAGATTAACTTAAAAACAAAAGATGGCCCTGAAGCAAGGCCAGCAGATTTCTGTAGCTGCTGGTTTCAAACAGGAGCCTAAAGAGAATTCTTTCTGTGGTCTGTTGGCCATTTCAGAACTTTGGAAATGGAATGGTCAATTCATCAGAAAGAAATAGCAGGTGAGTATGGCGGACTTTAGGGGGCCTGCAGGGGAGAGACCCTGGCATTTCCCTGCACAGTGCGGTTGACTCGGGGTGTCAGGAGAACAAGGAGCTCCTCCCCTCTCTGGGGAGTGGCTGTGAGCCTGCCAGGGCACAGGCTGAGAATCAAACATCTCATGTCATCCTGTCCCCTGTCCAATGTCCCCCCATCCCTCCCCCCTGCTTAGCAAGTGGCAGCCAGTTAACTACACATCTTGTAAAAAGATTGGCTATGTTATTTAGTATGAGCTCCCCATATGCAAAGATAGGGACAACCATTTGGAAGAAAACAAGAGACAATATGACAGATAGTAAAGATCTCTGGTTGTCTAGCTTTGAAATTTATGCTTTCTTATGTCCCATTCTGTTCTGTTTTGTTGTGTTTAATTTTACTCCTTTTTAAAATAAAATTTAAAAAAATAAAAAAAAAAAACAAGAGAGAGCTGGGCACTGTGATGCATGCTTGTAATCCCAGCACTCAAAAGGTAGGAGGATCACTATGAGTTCAAGACCAGCCTGGAATAGATAGTGAAACCCTACCTCAAAAAACAAAATAGCACCTCCCCACTCAGAGGCTAAGGAAAGAGGATCAATCTGAACTAATGGGCAGCAAGGGCTACTTGGTGAAACGGTGTCTCAAAAAAAAGAAACAAAGAAAGAGCAAGAGTGAGCCAACAAAACCCATCCCCAGCCACAGAAAATTATGATGGAAAATGGATCCAATAGCTGCTAGATTATGCAAAGGACACTAAGATTAATTGGAACTAGTTAAAAATCAGCAGACAGTATGAATGACTTAAAAAATAATTTAGGAAATAATAGAGGCAGGAGTGGTGCCATATGACTGTAATCCCAGCACTCAAGAGGCTGAGGTAGCAAGATCACCATGATTTCAAGGCCAATTTAGGCTATCTAGGCTACTGTCTTAGTTACTTTTCTCTCATTGCTGGGACAAAATACCCCACACCCAAAGTTAAAAGAGAAAAGGTTTGTTTTATTTTACTTTATTTTATTTACCAGAGAGCAAACTCATGCTTGCCAGGCAGGCACTTGTGCTGCTGAGCTAAACATCTGGCCCAAGGAAAGGATTATTTAGTGCACAGTTTGTGGAGGTTTCAGTCCATAATCAACTGGCTCCAAGGCAGTTTGGCATGGCTGAGGGGCAACACGTCAAGGCAGCAGAAGCAAGAGAGCAACAAGAGCAAAAAGGTGGGTGGGGAGAGCAAGCATCTTTTCTCCCCTATATTATAAGCAGGCTACCAGCCCTGGGGCAGACACAGCACTAACACTATCTCCCTACCTTCCTCTTACACAGTCTAAGGATGTTTACAAAGGAAGAACCCTCACCCCCTGCTGCTCTACTTGGTTAAACTGTTATACTTCTCAAACTGACAAATGGATCAATCATCACAACATCCTAGGGTATAAAGAGACAGGCTAGTGCATGTCCTTTATACCCTAGGATGCAGAACTGCTGAGTTAGTTAAGCTTCTAAACTTCTCAAGTTGACACAATGTATCAACCATACAGCCCATCTCTTGTCAACTTGACAACCAGAAACATTTCTTTAAGCAGGTTTCCAGATACAAAGACATGCTTATTCTTACCAATTTACAATTAAACATTATAAAACAGGTTTAACAGTCCTTAAGAAACAGTATAAGTCTGTCAACATTGTTACAGTTTATACATTGTATCAACCTGAGAGGCCTAGAAGCTTAAATTACTCAGCTGCTCTACATCCTGGGGTGTAGGGGACAAGCCATTACCATTTTAAGATATTGTTCACTGTATCAATTTGAGAAGGTCAGAAGTTTAAGTGATTCAGCAGGGGGCCAGGGCCCTTAGTTTGTAACATTCTTAGTGCCCCAGGAGGGCACACAGATGGTATGAGTGCTACACCCACCCCAGAGGAGCAGCCTGCACATAATAAAAGGCAAATGAGGACTGAATGCTGGTTCTTTGGAGGAGCTCTAGTCTTTGTCTTCAGCTTGGACTTTGTCCCCTGGATTCTGGCACAGACTTCAGCTTCTTCAGCATTTGCCATAGCCTCTTCAGCCTTCTGCTGTAGAGTCTTCAGTGTTCCATCACAGACCCATCAGCCTCCTGATACGGACTTGCACAAAACACTGAAGTGAGCTCCATCCCTTCATCCTCCAGCACGCAGACACCCTCTGCATGCTCCCTCATCTGACTTTGTGGCTGACCATTGTAAGCCAATCTTGTAATTTCTTATATATGTATATCTTGCCTTATATCTGTTTCTCTAGTAAACCCTGACTGATACAGTTGTTACATTAGAACCATCACAGTCCACACCCCCAAAAGACTCATGCATATCCCTTTATCCAAAAGGCATTTAGTCCATCTCTAAGAGTTGCCAAAGTTCTAACAGTTTCAGCATTGCTAAAAAGTCTCAGTTCCAACTCTCTTCTGAGATTTAAGGCAAACTCTTAGCTGTGAACTCTTTTACAAATGAAAACAAAGGTAAACACTTCCAACATTCAATGGCATGAGATAAACATTTTTATTCCAAAAGTTACAAATGGGAATATAAAGCATTGGGACCAAAGCAAGTCCGAAATCCAGCAGAGCAAACATTAAATCCTATAGTTCTATGTCTAGCATCCAAGGCAGTCTGTGGCAAACTGTGAGCTTCAAAGGGCTGCCCCTATGGCATTTCCTATGGTTGTAGCTCCCACAGTTTCTCTTGAGCTGGCTTTGCTCTCTCCTTGCAGCTTTTCTTAGATTCACACTTCTGGCTTTTGAAAACTTCTAAGGTCTCCACTGTACCTTTGGATTCACCCCCACAGCTTCACACATTGCCCTCTCAGGGGTACACTGCCTATCCTCCAAGGCTTTCTGAAATCACGGTGGAAGCCTTCTTAACCTCGTAACTCTTACATTCTGCTTGTGCCTAAACCTAGTGCCATGTGGATGATGCCAAGATCTGTTGTGAGTTGGAGCAGTAACCCAGGCTTTCTTCTCTCCTGGCTGTAGGGGTCCAGTGCCTGGATCACTGGGCACTCTGAATCCAATTGTTAGGGAAAACTCTATGCTGCCACCATTCTGGAACAAGGTGTTCCTCAGCTTTCTTCTTAAAGCAGTCTTTCACTTCTGCAATTTTCAAAGGGTGGAGCCCTGCTGCTTCCTGTGATGCCCTCAGGCCATCTTTTTTATTTTCCTCTTCCTTCTCAGCAATCAAGTTCTCCTCTGCTGTCTTTGCAGTCCACAGCTTTACAGAAGCTTCCTTTATGGCTTGCCTCACAATGTTTTAAATCATCCTGCTGGGCTCTTTGCTTTTAATTATAAAAATAGATCTGGCCAAAAGCCCCCAACAGTAGCCATGCCAAGGCCTCAACATTCAACTGCCTTGAAATTTCTTTGGCCACATTAATTAGTCTGCTGCCCTTAATCCTGGTCACAGGTAAAGTCTCTGGACAGGAGCAAAATACAGACAAATTTTTTGCCAAGCCATAAAAACCATCATCTGGAGTCCAACAGCCAATGCAGTCTGTATTTTATTTATGTATGTCACAGTTTGTGGAGGTTTCAGTCCATAATCACAAACAAACAAAAACTCCAAACCTACTGCGTAAGAAAAGCCCAGGACCTGAGGAATTCATCACTGAATTCTAGAAGAACTTCAGGGAAAATCAAACACCGAATTCCTCAAGGTCTTTAGTGAAATTAGGTAGAAAGGAGTACTGTCAGACTCATTCCTGGAAGCCAGTGTTACCTGGATTCCAAAACCAGACAAGGACTTAACTAAGAAAGAAAGTGACAGTAGGCCAATACCTTTTTTCTTTCAATACCTTAATGAACATAGTTGCAAAACTCAAGCAAGGACTGTGCTACCTACCTAGGTTCCACCGGGCCTTGACCCGGCCTCTGGGCCTCTGTGGACAGAGCGGCTCGGTCCGCCACTTCTTGCACTTTGCACCGTGATCACAGCCTGGCTCAGCATTACCAGGAAACACAGCTCCTCCAACTTGGAAGACGTCTTTTTAAAATTGTACTGCTCAGCCCTAGCGGTGTTTGCACACACAAATGAACAAAGCAGAAATAAGAGTGGGGCTGGTGTGCAGGAGACCCGGCAGCTTTCTGAGCCCTCAGCGAACACTGGGACTCTGTACCCAAAGTCTGCAGTGAGGATGGAAGTGAGGACAGAGGTGAGGATGGAAGTGCAGACGGAGGTGAGGCAACAGTGTTCTGAAATGCAAATTTATGTTCTGAAAAGCTGGGAACCTGGTTTTAGTTACTATCACATGGCTCTGGATCCCTGACAGGAAAGTAAAACTGTTTTTAACAATATTTCAAGAGATGGTTATTTGGGCAACCCGCTCAGGGGGTTGCCTCTCTTCAGACAGACGCTTTCTTCCTCTTAATAAATATATTCTACTCTTCACCTCCGTTGTTCCTAAAATTCATTCTTCGATTTTAGAGAACACGAGCACATACTGGACATGGTAGGTCAAGAGTTTCATTCCCCTAAATCATTTGGAGGCCCCAGCAAGATCACTGGACGGAGGTGAGAGTTTACTTTTTGTTTCATAGACTCTGGACTGGGACTTGTTTAGGTAACAAATTTTTATGCTTCAAATTTTGCTTTGTCTTTGCCAGTTGTTTATAATTTGTTGTGATAATTGTTTGCTATTTGCCCATTGTTTTTGCTTTGTCTCATATAGTTTTATTAAGGTTATAAAATCTCTACATCTAAGGCACAACTTTGCTGTCTTGAGATAAAATATTTAGGCCTCATTAGATCAAGGTACCCAAAGATTAGGGAAAAAAAGAATTAAATGCATTATTTCCTTCCCACAGCTCAAAACTCTAAAACAGCTAAGGAGATTCTTAAGAGTAACAGGCTTGTGCCACCTTTGGATACCCAGATATGGGGAAATTGAAAAAATAAGGAGATAGATGATCTTTTATTACAGGCTGTCCTTCAAAATTGGATGGCATTAGACGTTCTAACAGCGGCACAGGGGGTCACTTGTGCAATTGTAAAAACTGAATGCTGTGTATACATTCCTGATTCTTCTGCTAATGTCTCAGTGATTATTCAAGACATTACACAACAGATTAATAACATGTCAGCCTCTGAGATTCTCTGGACCTTGTCTTTCTCCTCCTTATGGAAAAATATTAGTTACGAATGCAAGCACATCCTTAAGTATAATCCTTAGGGATTAAGTCTGGATCATCTTATGCTCACTTTGCAAATTCCCATTTTCCATACCTTTGAGCCATCTAATCTCATGATTTTGCTCTATAAAAGTCCCTGGAAAATACAGAGTCCTTGGCAACCCGCTCGGGACCCCTTCTGTTTCTCTTCAGACAGAAGCTTTCTTCCTCTCAATAAATATATTCTACTCTTCAAAAAAAAAAAAAAAGAGAGATGGTTATTTCAACCAGATAATACTGGAACTCATTTTCTATAGATTTAAAAATCTGCAAAAAGAACACTAAAAAGAGCAAAAGGGCCCCCATGGTGATGTACTCGGTGGTCCCAGTGCTGGGGAGGCTGATGCAGGAGGGTCCCCTCCTGGCTGAGGCTAGTCCAGGACACATAGCAGGCTCAACGCCAGTCTGCACTGCATAATGAGACCTTGTCTCAGAAAAACAAGTGAAAGCACAATGTAGAAGGAGGCTGTTTTCTTTTTAGATGTTTTTATTAGCCTATGTTTTGACATGATAATTACCCTCACCTTGGGGAATTGGTGCAGATACAGATGGAAGCTGCCTCTTTTTTATGTCCTCTTCTCCTGCCCTGGGCTGTTCACTAGGGGAGATGCTTCTCCTTTGGATTTAGCAGGAAGGCTGAGGAATCCCGTTTACTGGCAGGGCCCCAAGTTCCCCAGCCTGCTCTGAGGCTCTGAGCATGCTGTGCACAGCGGGTGCCACAGAACGAGGCTAAAGAAAGCCTGCTGAGGCTCCCTGCCTACACCAAGAGGGGCTGGCGGCTTCGGGGAGCAGGCACATCCACATGGATTATTCTTAGGTTGTGACCTTGAGCTCTCAATAATTTGACGTAAAATTCATTCTGGGTCCTCAAGTACAAAAGGAAAACCATGTCAGGGCAAAGGAGCCCAGGATAGCACTGCTGCTCACAGACACCTGTGATGGGAGTGTTTTCAGGGGTGGGGCCTCAGGGTAACCACAGCTGTGGTGTGCGAACCCCAGGGTGAGTTGTTCCCTGTGGCCTCCTGGATAAGCCTGGAGGGAAGACACTTAGGTGACATGCAGAGAATGTCACCCAGCAGGCACCTCTGATCCAGCATTCCCTGGAGGTACTGCCAGCAGCCCAGGGCCTTCCCTGACCTAAGGAAATCAAGGGAAGGAACCTGACCACCGCCATTCTGAGCTGAACTGAGATCAAACCCGCACCCCGCACCCTGTTTAGGACCTGCTAGAAATGCCTAATCACGGTTGCTAAGGCCCAGGGACCTTAGCTATAACCTGTGATTCCTGCCACTACGCAGTCCTACTCTTGACAAGTGGCTGAGGCCCCATGACCTTAGCTCCAGTCCACAATCCCTGCTGCCCTTGACAAACAAATCACTACTCCCTGTGCACACTGAAGCCCTGTCAGTGCCCTTAGCCGCACCCCCATACTGACTCCCCTCCCACTGTGCCTGTTGCCTTCTATGGCGCCCCTTTCCATAGCCTGTGCGGAGGTGAGCTGGCCTCCATCCCAGAGCAGGGCCCTCTCAGGCTCCTTCTGAAATAAACTAAACCTCTGTTTCTCTTCCTTTTTCCTAACACCAGCAACCCAAAGGGAAGGCATTGTCCACATGGTGTAGGAGCAAGGCTTTCTAAAACAGATGCTGTCAGAGCAACTGAATTTTCATGCAAAAGAATGAGTTTTTACACCCCATGTACAACAACTAAAAATAGCGCACAAACCTATATGCAAGGATTAAAACTATGAAAGTCTTAGAAAACAAAACCCAGAAACAAATCCTTTTGATTTTGGTTTAGGCAATTCTTTCTTTGTTTCTTCCTTTATTCTTTCCTTCCTTTCTCTAGCACTGGGGATTTGGACCAAAGGATGCTGTACCACTGAGCTACCTCAATAACATTTTTAGTTTAGTTTAGTTTTTGAGACAGGGTCTCACTGTGTAGCCCAAGTAAGCCTTGAAGTCTTGGTGATACTCCTGCCTTAGCCACCAGAATAGCCAGGACTGTAGTGATGCCACACCACACCTCACCTTAGGCAGTGGTTTCTGACTTACATCAAAAGAGAAAAAATTTGAATTAGATTCATTAAAAAGTTCTTCTGCTCCAAAGGACCCCATCCAGAAACTGAAAAGACAACACAAAGAATAGGAAATGAGAGGAAATACTTTTCGATTCTATGAAGATGTTATATCTGTAATTTATAAGAACCTCTTACAATTCAACAATAAGCAAGTGAGAAGATTCTCACCACCACCAGTGTCAGGAAAGGCAAACCACAATCACAGTTGCTGCCCTCAACAATGCCCAGCTCGACCATGAGGACAGCCCTGATAATCAAAAGACAGTGCCTCTGGACACAGGGTAGGAACCTGTGCTGGGAGCCACTGAAACTGGAATTTGACTGCATCCACAGGGCCAGCCAGGTCCGGGGACAAAGCAGAACACAGGTTGGCCTGACCACGCCCAGGGTGAGTCTCGAAGCATCAGGCTCTTAAGTTGCTGTACATGCAGATTATTAGGCAACTGGGTGTCACATGACATTAAGTTGCTAAATGTATAAATGAATGCCCCTCCAGTGAGGGGACAGTTCCTTCCCCCCACTGGGAGAGAGAGGGCTCTGCCTGACTCCAGCTTTCATCCCTTTTCTTTATTTTCCCATCCTCTCCTATCTCCCCCCAACCCCTAACATCAAGAGCTGCGTCAGTCAGTCATGAGAAACCTGGAGTCTGTGTTCACAGTGGAGATGAAGGATACTGGAGAGAGGGAAATGAGGGTGTTCCTTAACTGGGCTACTGCAGCCTCTGTCCTGGCCTCACCTAGTCAGGTGGGCAGGAACCCAAAGGGCCACTTGGAGGTGTACCCTTGGGAAGGACTCCTGGGCCTCACCCTGACACAGGAAGTTGGCAAAGCAGGTTGTCAGCACCTCCCCTTTCTCGTCTGCCTTCTGATGCACTTTTCCTTTCCCTGTGCTCCCTCAAATATACGTGAGAGTGCTAGTCTTTCCTACAGAATCTGTCCAGACGAGGAGGTGCCAGATTCTTCCTCTCATTCACACATTCTCAACCCTTCAAGTGTGTTTCTTGGTTCTTCTCCTGACCTGGCTTGGAGGGAGCTGAACACAGGTTAGCCTGACCATGCATGGGACTTCTCTGAGTCACGTGTTCATTTCCTTGAGTATAGTTCCATTTCCATGAGGACAGCACTGGGTATCAATCCACTGATACTATCGCTTTATTGTCTCATGATGATGTTTTTTCAAATGTCTCACTGGTCTTCCTGGTTTGGGGACTTGGGCACATTTATTTCCCTCTACCTTAGCAGACATTCCTTCTTTGGGTTAAATATGACATTAAGTTGAAAGTAGGCCAAATATAGTCAGGAACTCATTGTGAAATACCCACAAAATACACTGAGTGCCTCAGAGACAGTAAACCTTTTAGAGCTTTCAGTGACCCAGAGTCCACTGCAGCCCCCGTGCAGGTTTAGATGGAGAATACCTCCCAAGGCCTAAGGGTATATAGCAGACTTGGTGTTGGGAGGTGGGGTTGTTACAGGCAGCTGAGTTAGTTAGAAATATTACAGGCAGGGCTGGGCCCTCAAAGGAGCCAGTGCAGAAGTTTAGATACCTTGTGATCTCTGAGGAGACAGGCACCTCTGCTGTGGGCCAGATCTCCAGACAAAAGGCAAAGCAAATACAATCAGATCCTAAGGATTGACAGTCTAAATACTTCTCTACCACGCTGAGGAAGTCAGGAGTCACCATCCCAACCGCTATAGGAAGAGTCATGGCTATTAAGCATGCCAGCTTACTAGGTGACTCAATCCCCCATTTGTTCTGATTTAATCAATTTTACCTGAGCAATTAATCTTATTGGTTGACCACGGTTCTATCCCACCTTATGCCTTATGCCCACTTTGCAAGTTCCCATTTTTAGCCACCTTGGACCCATCTAATCTCATGATTTTACTCTATAAAAGTCCCTAGAAAAAGCAGAGTCCCTGGCAACACACTCACGACCCCTTCTGTCTCACTCTCAGACAGCTTTCTTTCTCTCAATAAGTATTTCTGCTCTTAGCCTCCATTGTTCCTAAAATTCATTCTCTGATGGTAGAGAACATGAACTCGTACTGGACATACGGTAGGCTGGGAGTTCGATTGCCCTGTATCAGGGTCAGCAGAGCAGGGTCAGGGAGTGGGGAGAGACCCGGCTCCTTTCCTTCTTGCTCTCTCAGCTTCCTGGCAGTGGTGAGGTGAGCAGCTGCCCTCACCCAGGCCCATCATGCCTTGCCATTGAAGACAGCAATACAGGGGAATGCAACTCCCCAGCTACTGGATGTCTGGTAGGAGTTCATGTTCTCTAAAACTGAAGAATGAATTTTAGGAACAACTTAGGTTTAGAGCAGAATATATTTACTGAGAGAAAGAAAGCTGCTGTCTGGGAGAGAGACAGAAGGGGTCCCGAGCAAGTTGCCAGAGACTCTGTCTTTTCTAGGGACTATTATAGAACAAAACCACAGAGTGAGGAAGGTCTAATGTGGGGAAAACATGGAAACTGGCAAGGTGGGCTAGAAGTGGGACAGAACTATGCTCAACCAATAAGGTTACTTGCTCAGGTAAAATTCATTAAATCAGGGACAAATGAAGAAGCAAGTCACACAGCAAGCAAACATGCAAACAGCAGTGACTCTTCCTGTAGGAGCTTGGGTGGTGACACCTGGCTTCCTCAAGATGACAGAGAACTATTTAGAATATCAATCCTTAGGATGTGGGTGCATTTGATTTGTCTTTTGTCTTGAAGTCTTGCCAACATGGAAGGTGTCTGTCTTCCCCACAGTTGTAAGGGGTCTGGTCTTCTACACTGGCTCCTTCGAGGGCCTATGCCTGTCTGACTGCCTATATTTGTATCCAGTTCAGTTGCCTGTAACAACCCTAAGGGGACTGAGACTTCTGAAATGGAAGCCAAAATAAACCTCTCCTCCTTTAAGTTCCAGGGGCTCAGGTACTATGTCTCAGAGACCAGACAGTGGTCAGGATACCCGCTTTTCAACAAAACTCAAATAAATTAAAGGGAAAAAATTAAGAACCAATTTAACTGAGCAATATA